>JABFPM010000114.1:0-39325 GCA_022817325.1 Idris sp. 1 HC-2018
TCAGATTTTTAGAGTAAAATAATATTGACAATTAAATTATTCCAAGCACTATCAAAGTTTTTATGTTTGTGGAATATTATTGTGCAAATAATAATCGATTAAAAATTAATGAGTGTAAAATGTAAAATTACTTTATCGCGAGATATAATTTTTAAAAGCTGATACATTTGAATTCATGTATTCTACACTAAGTATATTTAACCTACTAATTGTATTGATTTCCATTGATTGAATCAATTTTTTTTTTTTTTTTATTTTATTTTATTTAATTCTTGAATATAAAAGTGAAATTTAAAACCAATTTGAAAAAAATGTGTTTCAGTTTAATTAAAATATCAATTAAAACAAACAAGGAAAAAAATTAAAATATATTCAATGTAAAATCAGTTTTCGGTATTATTATTATTATACGTTTTGTAAGATGTACATACTAGAATGAGAAACTAAAATAGATCAAGATAGAAAAATGTTGTGAAGCTAATAAGAACTCGTTAACAACAAGTTTAAAACATCCTATCTTGCGGTGTTAACAAATCTCTTTAGCACGAACAAGTGACAACGTGTAAATGACATGTGTTACTATTTGCGTCATACCTTTATTACATTTTACTTTACCAGCATTAAAGTTATTTAAAAAGTTTACTCTACTCGAACAATCCAGATAATATACGATAAAACGTTTTCCAAGAACTTGCAACATTTTTTCCTTAAAAAGTTTGCACAATAAATTCAACGTTATATTAAAGTCACTAATTATTATTATATTCAAGTTATAATTAAATGTAAAGCACTTAAAATAGACATATTAAAGTTGAAAAATAAACAAGCGACTAAATTACATCTTCCATTTAACAAAGGAAACGTTAAATTCGCTCGGATAATTTGTTTACATCGTCGCATTAAACATTTAAACAGTGATTATAATATTAAATTTTCCGACCACACTGCAATGCGCTTCTAAATTAATCATGAAAATTGAAACTCTCTCATTTTAATATCACCCTTCGTTATATAATTTTTCACTTCCAAAAACGTTATTTTTTTCTCCATAGAAAATTGAAATGAAAAAAAGGAATCATGCTAAGTAAAAAAAAGAAAACGCCACGTGAACGCAACTCAAATTACCTGATAAAGTAGTTACATGCATAGTCTACTTTAACACGCCGGTTCCCAGGGCCAACAACGTGTATTTACTCGTCGTACCGCAAAAAACAATCAAAAAGCCAAGACGCGGCGCGATTCAAATCGTTCCCTCGTAAAAACAAAGAGCCTGTCATTGAGAAATGCGCGTGAAAAAAGGCAATGTTCACACGCGCTGCCGTTAACCCAGAAAATGAGTTTCAAAGGTCTGTTTCGCGCGCGATGCTTAGGAGGAATGCAGCAGCGAGAAAGAAGAGCAGCGGACATAACAAGATCATTTTTCACAGATCATTTGCATATGTCGCTCGGTGTGCTCCACGTTGGCGTGTAAGGATGAATTGAATGAACCTTTGTTGAATATTGGATGAAAAGTAACGGCCACGGCTATTCCCCTATGGATGAGTACCACCCTCTTTGTCTGTTTGAATCGCTTATGCCGACATTCTGCTGTTTTGCATCGTTGTCCACTTCTTTCTCGCTTCCTCTGACCGCATCGCTAGTCAAAGCGTACTCACATACACACACGCACAAAGTACACATATCGCTTATCGAAAAAGATGCTTGGCAGTGTATGCTTTAATGAAAATAAAGTAACATCTTTCATTTCTCCAAAAAGATCATTATTTTAATTTAATTTTTTTACTGCGAAAATAATTGTTGTAAGTCAACAATCTATTTTTCTTGGCGACACAATCAATGGCACATTTTACTTGTTCTTGACCCAAAATGTGGCTTAACTTGTTTTTATATAAAACATTTAAATTTAAGCGAAGAATGGTTATGGTTATTTATTATTGTTAATGGATGCAAATAATTAAATATATGGCATCATTCTTGAGATTATTTTTGTCGAAAAATCGGGATTCATGTTGCAGGTTGGCGTGCAAGCCAAACTTAACGGCTAATAAGCTTAACGATTCCCGATGGCGACAGAAATTGCTTTTACGAGACTGGACTGCACGGAACAATGGACCACCTTGGCCACCGATACGAGTTCAGCGGAGGTCCCACCTGAAGCAGCTTCGTGCGTTCGAAAGGATCGTGAATAAGAAAGGCGAGTAAGTGCCGAAGACAACAATTGAGATACGATATCAAGAGCGGCACTGAATCAGAAACGGAACTCAAGAAACATACTGGGTGTTCTCGTAATAATAAAACGAAGCCAAGCTTTCGATATAACAAATTAATATCACTCGAAATTGTTCGAGATGAAAATTTAATGCAACTTGAGTATTACATTGAACAGAAATTTATATGAATTTTACATAATGGTAATGAAAGTACAATTTTCGTGACACTAAATTTTCTTTACTCGAAATTTTATGAATTTAGATTTGTCTATATAAAAAGAAATAATCGCAAAACGGTGAAATACAACGACCAACCATGCAAAAGTAATGCTCAATGTAAGCAAAAAAATAGAATAGAATCAACTTTATGATCGGATCGAGCCAAAATCAGACTTATGGCTACATTTAATGGCCACATTTTATGCACGTATATTACTCGGCAAAAAGTTGTACTCTATCATTATTTAATATTCAATAAAATCCACACGTGAAATGTCTGTTTCGTCCCAAAATTACTTTTTATTATTATTATTTTTAAAAAATCATTATTATCAAATAAATTTTTTTAATTAATTTTATTGTGACCATAGGCAAATTGTAAAAAATATTCAAGCTTTAATTATGTTTTAAGCGTCACATAATAATTTTGAAACTGCTTTCCATAACTCATGATTCCTTATTAAGATATCGCTGCGTCGTAATCTATTGGCAGCACTGTCAGTGCGAATATATACCATGGCAGATAAGAATCGGCCTTTCTAAAATAGCAATGCACTTGTCGCGGTCGTCTATACAAAATGAAATGAACTTTCTTCGTGAATGAACGTGAGAAGTATCGACAAGTTTTCGTCCTTGCTGTTGCTAATCAATAATTTCTCTGCTGGAAATTAAATGAAATTATTTTATTTAATCGGCTTTTATTGAAAGATTAACACGAGAATTTGTTGACATGCAATTGTATCAGTTGTTGTTGTTGAAGCAAACTTATTTGCAACGAAGAATATGCAAGTTTACTTTAGCGACAAACGCAACTTTGCTGACTCTGAATGACGGAAAAGGCCGTTCACAATGTTTGTTCGTCCGTACTTCCGCTGTTGGCGTACACTGTAAACGCACAATGTTATAAAAGCACTTTCATACCTTCAAACAACGTTGAAGGTCACGCATCTAGGTTTAAAATAAAGACAGAAATTTTATTTCACCAACAACAAAGTAAGTGGAATGAAAAAAAAGAATCACAAAAATGAAGTAATTTTTAAAAAATTAAAAGTTTACACTACAAACTTAATTTAAATTATATCAAAAGAACAAGAAGTAAAATTTAATATATACACAAATTTTGTTTGGTCTACAAAATTTTTATTAACGTATTTAATGTTGACCCAATTTTAAATTCATAGAATTGCCGAGAACTTGCTGCATAACGTATTGAAGTTGAAAGTTAAATTATTTACATCTATTATATGGTACGTCATCAAATTTCTCATAATTTCAATAAAAGTGCATTAACGTTATAATTTGCATTAGTCTCGTATCCCATCAGCCAGGATATACATTTTGATATGATTTTTGTGATCTTAGTGCGACTGCAAAACGACTGCAGCATCATCGCGCGAACACATCCGCTCGCAGGATATCGCGTAACATCAAGTCAGCGTAGGTATCCGGTAACAGGTTGGTTTATTACTCGAGCCGGAAAGATTCTCGTTACATGAGTTCCTCCTCTCTTAACTACTTTACAAAGACGAATGATACCCGGGTGAAATGGAACAATTGCCCCTGGGCATTTGTATTTAGTACAAAAATGCTGCACTTTTTCATCGACAAGCTACAAGATGCTCTACAATTAAATAACTTGCTAAATAAGTTTTACGCTCAAGTGTTAGCTGTTTTCAGAGTTGATTCGAGAATTTTAACTGAGTATAAAGTATCTCAAAGAATTCAATTATTTAGTATAAAACTGAAGTTTACTTAATTTGTTTGACTTTTCGCAAAAAAATTGTTATGTTTTCATAAAACTGATTCAAATTAAGTCTAATCACACAAAATTGAATCTGAAATTTGACTTAAGCATACAAAATTAGATCAGATTCAGATGAATTTAATTCTGTAAAATCTTGTAAGATTATATGTTTTGTTAAATTAGTTTAATTTACGTCTAGTCATAACCACAAAAGTCATTCTTATTTAATCCAATTAAATGTGGTGAAGTCAAGTTAAAATTCTAGTCTGGTGAAACAGGACTTAAAACAATTTTACAGAACCTAGTAAGATTTATTAGATCTAGTAGAATATAAACATGAATGAAAACTGAGCTGCTAAATCTGACAATGACTTTGTAAACTATTGCAACTGTTCACAGTCATTTGTACAATAGATTCAAATCAGGTATTATTAGTGACCAAATGTTGACTTGACTTACAATAATCATCATAATTATTAAGTTCAATTCAATAATTGCAAAATCAGATTAAAATTCAATTCTGATTACAAACAAAAGGAAATGCTTACTTCAACTTTCACAATAGGTTTATTCTTATCTTGAAGTAAACCTTATAATATAAACTGAACAAAATGTGAAATCAATATCTTCATCATTATTAAATTCACATTATCCATTATAACAATCTAATCCACAATCACTTGTGCCTGAAACGTGATCCTCAGTATTTATCCAAAATTTACGCTAATTGAGTTATGTTCTTTGGTATTTTGTATCCCAAAATTATCTCGTAAATGACTACGACACTATTTCCTCAATGTAAAGCGGTATAACGATTGCGGGAGGATATTGCGGACTCTCGGGTCGTAAAACTTTTATCGTTTCAAGGTACACAGTAGCTCGTCATTCAAAGTGTACCGTTTACTGTGTCAGCGAGGAAATTACGTTGAGTAGGACGACGACGTCCTGTTTTCATTTCGCAAAACATGTCGGCTGTAAAGGCGTCCAGATCCGATTGAGCGACGAATATAAAGGCGCAATTTCATGCGAAATCCTTCTCTCGAAGAGGAAACGACGAAAGAAATAGAGATCCGCTTGGGCGTTACTTTTATTTTCTTTCTTTCTTTTTTACTACGACTTGGCACAATTCGCCAGGCTGCGTTGGGGGAAGTCTAAATGATTAGCAGTGAGTCGTCGAAGCCGAAAACGAACGAGGGCTGGAACCCCAGTCCTGCTGCAGGCAGGATCATCATCAACGCCACTTGTAAATAGACATGACGGATTGAGGGGTTCGAGTGTAGGTCAAGGGCAACGACCGGCTGCGGTCTTTCCACTCCACTTGCAGCGCATTCTTTCGCTTTATTCGGTCCCTCGGAGAGCGGCAAAGGTCGTGTCATTCATATTTTGACATTTGTTCGATGGCAACCCTCTCTCTAAATAGATTTGATCAATTCATTAACCCAGGCGCAAGAAACGTCGACTATTGATTTTTATTGACGCAGTCATCGCAACGACGTTTACAGTTTTGAAAAACTCTGACATTGTGAGTTAATTTAAGTAAAGGTTTCATTTCTTTCACGGAGAAACAAATAAAGGCTGAAATTTCCGACAGAGCCATTCGGAAAACCTAAACTGTTCTTTTACTGTCAGCTGTAAAAGCGCAGTTAAAGCAGCTAAGTAAAAATTTAACTACAAACGCGTAGATTTTTGATTAGATCTTGCTGAGAGAAAAAGGGAGATGGGGAGGGAGGAAAGAGCAAATAAGTGTGTGTAACCATTACGGTTATTGCACAATGGAAATGCTATTTTGACGAAAATGCAGACATTTGACTTATGCATTAAACTAATGAAGGTTATTGGATAGTGTTGTAAATGTTTCTCAGCCATGAAATTGAAAATTTATGTAAAACTTTTTAGAAAATTGACGAGGTCAGCTTGGTTTACACAATTAGCTAACTAAATCGTATCCGGACACACATTAAATTATCCTGAGTTGCGGTCCAAGTGTGGCTTGAAACAGTCTCATATTGTAGCTCATAGTTTAACCACATGTGGAACCTAAACAGAGTTACTGTGCATGTGACCCTTTGACCAAATTGTCCTTTTCCAGACAAATACATGTTGGTACACAGTATGATCGTTCAATCAGGCTGCCAAAATAGAGCCTGCTCCGAGCTGTATTAAATATATAAGGAGGTTTTGTAACCTGATTAGACGGTCATTTATTAAAGACAGATTCTGCAGTTTGCTTGAGTTTATGATGACGTTCCATTTGTTTTACCCATTTTCCAAAGATTAAGGTAACTGATGCGCCATTCATGTATTTTTATGGCATTTTTATGCAGGCTGGTAGTATATAGTAGATGTCTTCTACATGAAAATAAATAAAAAATTGTCTTAATCTAAGCTGCCTTCGTAACATCTAGTATTATGATGGTTGTCAATCTCAACTTCCTATAAAGAATAGTACGCTGAATATATGGATATTTGAAATGTTATACACTTGACATGCCTATTTCACGCCTTTATTGTTTATTGCTCGTCGGTGAAAAATGCACTGACTGTAAACAATTTTGATGGAGAAATTGTTAAACGCAACACTTGAAGAAAATTTCTCATCTAATTATTCTCACGTTATTTGTTTTTTCCATTCAGCGTTATAACTTAGATAAACAAGAAGCACTTTATTTGGTTTATGATATAGAGGATAATGGCAGTGAATAAATTCTATTTACATTGAATACGAAAATTACACCACATAACAGAGCATCGTTAAGTTTAAGCCTTTTGTAAAATGTTGAAATTGCGTATTTTGCGCACAGCGATACGAATTCCTGGCTAATGAGGAAGAAAAACCAGTTTAATTCCTACGGAATTTGCGTGAAAAGATCCTTCACAATTATTAATTATTTCTTCTAAATTAATTAAATTAGTAACTAAGTCGCAGCTGTATAAAAAACTGTTTACGTTTATGTAACAAATTCTTTGCCAGAGGGACTTGCAATGCATGCGATAATAAAACATTTTTAAGAGCACAAATCAAATTTAATCTCGGCACGGAAGACGTGGAATACTTCAACTTTCTGAATAAAATTTGCGACAGACGAAAAAAATGAAAAAAAAAGAAGAAAAAAATACGGTCTGAGTGACAGATGTGACGGCACTTCTTCCATGCAAGCGAGAAATAGGAATATTCTGGCTTGCTGACAAAAAATCCTGGCGTAAGCAGTTTACTCGATTCTTTTAGGTAAGTGGAAATTACATTCGTTAGTCGTGAAGAAACCGAAAAAGCTGAACCTTAATTATTCGTAGCGCACTTGAGTTCTGTAAGCTTTTGTAAAATACACCACAACGTTTGTTCATTTCATGTTTAACGTTTGTTTTGCAAAAATTACAGCTCCATTAATAATTTTTTTTATTTACACGCGTTTTTAAAATAACTAAGTATTTTAATTATAATTGAAAGCACATGTAAATTACAATATTTATTCATTTAAAAAAATAATTTCTTTTCATTTAAAAAACTTTATGTACTTATCAACTTATTATTTCATGCAAAACAAAAGTGCATTGAGTTAATTCATCTAATAACATGTTAAAATTATATTTTTCTGTCATAAACACTGCTAAAACTCGCTGCTTTTTCATCATCAATTAACAGCGTTTAAATTGTAATTATTTAATCATTACTGTAAAATATTACATAAAATGTGTAAGGAGCGAAGACAAAATGAGGAACAAAAAGTCAGTTGAACTACGCACATACGACAACCGCTTTTGACAGCAGTTCGTTACGAACTATTCGTTCGAAACTGCACGCATTACTACCATATGCAACTGACAGTCGACACTAGATATAAAATTAAATTTCGCGCAAACAATGCGTTTTGTTGTCAGGATTTACCGTATTTTAATTAATACAAAAATTTGCAAATAATTGAAAAGTGGCGCTATTTGTCATGCGAAATGATTTAAAGGCGCCCAAAACACACGAGACCATACCTGATATTATTTTTCTTGTTGAAAAAAAAGTGTACACGCATCGATGTACTAATGTCAGACATGAAATGCATTTTCTACATTTTATGTTAAATTCAGACACAGAAGGGTCCGATACATATGTTACATTCATTTTTCACATCCCAAAGGCTGTGCGTGCTCGGTTTTTTTTTCTTCATTTTTTATGGTCACTAATGTATATTGAAAACGAGAAATGTATTAAAAAAAATCTCCTCTTTGTGGCAGAATGAAAAATTTCTTCTGTGCAAAGTAATTAAAATTTATTCATTTCTAATGTAAATCACTCTATTTGCTCTTAAAGTAATTATTTTCTGGAATCTTAATTATTTCTTCTTCAAGTTATTAATTTTAATTTGCAAACAAAAAACTTTTGAAGAACAAATTAAAGTTGAGCGCCACTCTGTCAATGTAAATTGGAAAACAGAATTTGAATCAAATGAAGCACATTTTGCATCTGTTGGCTGAACCATGCAGAAATTCATGACAAACAGGCATTTACAATTAGTCGAATCGTACAAGCATGACTGTCGTTTCCGGTTGATCTTTGGAGTATTTCTTGCGGATAATTGTATTATCTCTAAATACATATTGCGTTTTTTATACTAAAACAATTAAGAATTTAATTTTGTATTAATTTTGAATATTTGAATTTAATGTACCAAAAGTACAATATACTTATTTAATGTTTTCATCAACGTGATACTTGTTAATTATATTTAGTTATGCAATTTTGTTTGAAATATAATAAAAAATGCTCTTAAACAGTAATGAAACAATATTAAAATTTAAGCTCCTTAATTTGGTCAATTTCGATGTAATTCGTTTAAATTATTAAGGTTTCATTAAAAGGTTCACTGCACACTTATTATCTACAAAGTAGTTTTTATCGTTACATTGTAAACTATAAAAGCGATAATGCGACTTTTAACGACAAATTCCGTCATTTTGCGGTGTCATAAAAGTACTACAAATTTCGTCATCGGTGTGAGATTAACACTTATTGATTAAAGACTCATTTCGCATTCAGCTTTTATACATTCGTTGCATTTACAATCATGCAATTACATTGCCAAGCAATTCGTTATGAATACAAATATATTACGGCTAAAAAAAAGTTCATACTTCAATTCCGAAATTGTCAATAATATTTCTTAAGTGTTAGCTATTTGTATTTTCTGATTAAATTAAATTATCAAGTTAGGCTATAATAATCCAGAAATCACAGAGAAAGACATTTACTAAACCATAAAAAGTTTTAAAAGTCAAATCAACAAAAAAACCTGTAAAAAATAGAGAAAATGTTAAGTACAATATCATTAATAATTTGAAAAACAGTAAACTAAACAGAACACATTGTTCTGCATATGAGGAAAATTTATTTGAAACAGAAACATTTAATAAAGATCACAATAAAAATTTAATAAAGATATTATTGCCACAAAAGCAGATAAAGAAAACAAGATAGTAATTATATTAAAAAAAAACAAAACAATAAACAAGCAAACAAACAAACATATACAAACGAAGTAAATAAACCACTCAATGATAAAGGTGTGTTCAAAGTGGACTATTGCATGCGGATAAGAAATTTATGATTGAACAAATACTGTAAAACAAACAAAATTGGGTTTTCGCTGTTATCAGAATTATGGGCACAAACATTGCTATAGAATACAAAATATTTTTATAATTGCAAAGTATTATTTGTTCAATCGTATTTAAAAATTTCTCTTTCAAACATACCTTTAGTCAGTAGTAAACCTTGACCCAAACATCGTGGAAAAAATTGTTGCAACCAATTATTAGATAAAAATTACACTGATACCATCTATTCGTATACAAACTTTTAGAAATACATCTAAACTATATTTGATCCCAAAACTACACAAAAACAAATACCTTTCAGACCAATAATTTCAAAAGTAAATTCTCCAACCTACGGTACTGTTCAAAAGTTTGGAAAACTCTGTCAACGTTAAAAATGTTCACTTACTTCAAACTAAAATAACTTTATCATTTCGGCAGATAATTGTAAATAATTTTTTTTTTTGAACAAAAATTGAGATTTCAGCTTTCCAATCCTCTAGTTAAAAAGAAAATTTGATTGACTCCTAGGGATAGAGTCATTTTAAAAATAAAAAACCGCACATTTTCGAAAAAAAATTAAAATAGCCATAACTCCCTTGAAAATGATCAAAAATCGAATTATCTTTTTTTAAATTTTTTACAGATTTCAAGAATATCTTATAAAGTTTATTGCACAATTAGTTTATTCAAAAAAATGGGAAGTGGATAAATAATGTCTTTGTTAAATTTAAAATTTCTGAATTTTCTAGAGAGTGTTAATGACAGAGAAAACAGTAGTAATTCATAATATCATCATGTTTGTGCACTTTTGAGTAATAAACGATAGAAATTTTGATGCTAACATAAAATTTACATATGAATTAAAAAATAGCACAAAACTTAATTTCTTAGACACCACAGTCATCAACAAAAATGGTACGTTGATAATAGACTGGTTTTAAAAAAGTACGTTTACGGGCAAAATTTGGCATTTTTTGTCAAATCATCTAATCCAATAAAAACAAGTCTGATGAGAAAATAAAATATTTCAAAACGTAACAGAACTTAATTCTTTATCAATAAGTAAGTCTACTGAAGGTAAGACCTGAGCTAGTTTCTAAATGTCAGAATTCGTTGTTTATCATAATTGTTTAAAAATTATTTTTCCATTATGCGTCAAAATTTGAAATTGCTGGTCTATCTAGAAGCTGAAATATAACTGACCTTAAAGTTTGGCAAAAATGATATGATATAGATATACAAGCCATATACTTTTCAAAATTTGAAATTAAATATCTCATGTTCTAGATAATCCAACTTATTTAATTTTTGGCAAATGAAAAATATTAAATTGCTTTTAAGATGGTTGTTTAAAAGTTTTTGATAATATATTGAAGAATCATTTATTAAAACAAACAAAAGCATGTTCAAGTAATAATTAAAAATTAACATTTTTAAGTTAGCCCGGTCCTATCTTAAAAAGAAATACGATTTTATATCGAGTAAAATCTGTTGTGTATTATATACATGACCTATATTACTAAAACAGAAATAATGAATTAAATTATACTCTTTTAATAAAGTGCTCTAAACTTTGATAAAATGATTTGAAACACACAACCAATTTATGCAACTAATAATTCATAACAAATTGCTAATATTAATCTTATCAAAGTATGTAATTTAAATAACTGAATCGATTTGCAATCTATTAAATTTCTTACTATGTTAATACTCAAAAAAAATTATTATTAGCATTTTGCTGATTTATCATTTTGCATTATTCTTGCCATATTATAAGGTGTCGCCATAATTTATAACTACATGAATCATTGTTATGAATAGTTATAACTACCGTAGCAGAATATAAATTTTTATTCCACAAAGAACAACAAAAGAAAAAATCATGCCATCAAAAGTTTATTATTCAACTTATCTTCAAGATTTAAAATTGTCAAACAAATTTAAACATCTTCAAATATCACATTATCTGGTAAAAATTAGAAGACATTTTATGATATGGACAAAAACGGTTGAGGATAATTTTTTGACGGTCATTTGAGATTAAGACAAGTCATTTTGAATTGGTGTGTATGTACACAATCCGAATGTCATTAATCGCCTGATTTTACAAGGACAGGGCGTACCGGTTAGGAGGCTTACAAAAGACGAATTAATTCAGCAAAATTTATAGCGCCGCATTGAGAGCGGCATTTTGCAGGGACGTATGTATGAGCAACGAATCGATGGACAACGAGACGGATGCACCAACAGCCTTGCCGAGTCCAGCTTAATACTCAAAGCTTACAGAGTAGCCAACTCTCGTGACAAAAAGAGGAGAAGTGATTTATGATAATTACGCCAACTGTTCGGAGGGTGTTCACGATTCGCAATCAACCGGTCATAATGCTAGCTCGTAGTACGTATGTAGCGTAATGATTCTTGGAACGGTCGTGTGGATGTTGCGGAAGAATTCTGCCCTACTATCTGTCCCGATCAACGTTACATGCTGCACACGTCTCGCTTTCACACGTCGTTTCAAGCAAAAAAATGTCATAATTAGATTAACGTCGGGAAAGTTCAAAGTCATGTTTATTGGCAAATTTAATGCACATGTGCTTTTCTCGCGGATAAACGGGGCTTTGGTGTTATTTTGTGTAATTATAATTAACAGCAATTGCACGAATTGTTTAAACTGAACTCACCGACAAAGTGTGCAAACTGTGTCTTCTTATATAGATATACAAAATAAAATGTGCAGTGTAAAATTAAACTTTTAATTGTCTGTAATATTTACAGTGATGAACATATATATTTAATTTACAAATAGAGTGGTGCACATTGACATTTCTCTACAAAATAGCTGTTGGAGAGAAATAAAAATCACTTTTTCACTTTAATAGACAATTTGTCTGAAAATGTATACAACTATTTTGTGTTCACAGCAATATTTCATTTGAAACGTGTTACTTTAACTTTGAATCGTGTATATATATATATATTCGAGACTAAAATTAATTTTAAGATTAAAATGAAATTGAATTTTTAATATTTTTGTGCCAAATGCGCAATGATATCAATTTCATTTTATGAGGAAAAGTGATAATGCGTTTAAAAGATATTAATGTAGAGTAGCTAAATTTACCTGTGCATTTAAAATGTACAATTTAACTAATTTAAATAAAGCGACCGACGTTTCGTTCATTCACTTTCGTTTTCACTTTGTATGATGAATACATTCAAAAAGCGCACTCAAAACAAACATTTTTTTCAAGATGAAAAAAATATGTAATATTTGTTATACTTTTTATGAAAAAACTGTAGAAGAGAAACATAAATATTTCACGTAGTACTTCTGTCAAGGAATAAGAAATCTTCTTGACTGAAAGATTTATAACAATTATAGAGTAAAAATAATTTTATAGCGCCGTAAATGTATGATTCATTTTGACTTATATATAAATTGAATGTATGTCTGTTTTGAATTAACATATAATGATATATGAGAAAAATTGATTGCAAAATGCCACTGTAAAATATATTATAACTGAATTCAAATATTGCAGTAATTCATAATCCTGTTTAAAACTATTCATCAATCAATTTGAATAGCTTCAAAACATTTAAATGTTTATGGGAATTTATATTCAAACCCAGTATAGAAGTGAAATAATGTTTATGTCCCTCGTATACTTCAAAAAATCAATTTTTATCCTGATTAAAATGAAATTAGATTGTTGCAATGTAAGAATCAGTTTGCATACGTAAAGAAAAAAAAGGTACTTTCAGTATGAAGATCTCAACACAAAAGAAGTGGTGCAACAACTTGGAATGCAAATGATTTACGCATCGTGAATATGCAGATTTGTGCTCCAGATGATCGAAAATCTGTGAGGTAGCAGCCGCCTTCGCAAAGAAACGAACAAAATAAAAAAAAGGATCGCGTGTTAACTGAACGGTTATTATATGTATCCTTAAATATGTGACTTGTACATGTCAATTAGGTGCTCAGTTACGCAAGCTGCCATAATACCGCCCACTTTATAACGACATTAAGCCAATACATGCTTCATAACTATCCGCCACAACTTTCCATGAAACTCTTCAGCCACGCGGAAAATTACTATTCTTATTATAAAATGTCATCGACTTATTTTTTTAGTTAATTAAAGATGATAAATTAATTAACACGCCAGGCTATGATGAGCTATGATGGCCAATTATGTATGGCAGTCTTTTTTTATATAAAAAAGCATTAGTCAGTCGATTTTGTTTGCAAATAACTCATCATTTATCAACGTTTTTAATTGACATTTTGCTATCTGATTATCAGTTTATAATCATCTATGTAAGATGACAAGAATAATTAGCTTGTAATAATGAACAAAGTAAGATATAGCTACTAGCTTTAATACTTTTGTTGTCAAAAATAATTTGTTATTTATTACTTAAAGTGTTAAAATAAATTATTTACTGCAGGTAAATCAATATAATATCAACATACAATTATTTATTTTATTATTGATAAAAAGAATTCAAATGTCAAAGACCTCACTGTTTGTTTTTTATATTACTAAATTTTTCAAAATCAATAACTTGTGATGTAACTTAATATACTTCAATGTGAAATGCGATTATACTGGTAATTGTAAAACACAAAAAATTCTAAAATAAATTTTTTTCACACTTTATTCTTCCAATAAATGTGTGAAACAGTAACAACGAAAGAAGCCTAAAAAATATGATGCTATTAGATTAAGTATAAAAGGTTAATATACTTCTTATTAATGTAATACCGTACAATTTGAAGATCACATGGCAAATAAGATTTTGGTATTTTAAGCGGAGATTACTGCCATTTCAAGATAAAAAATCGGCTATTGTGTTACTTTAAAAAGCGAATATAAATGCTAATTCAAATAGCGAAGACAGTACTAATATAATAAGTCAAACGAATATACTGGTAGTAATTTCTAATTCCTAGTAGTGAAATATCATACGAAGCTATCTGAATATCGGTTTATTTTGTATTCCAATTCAATTATCGTCATTGTATTAAGCGGACATCAATAACCGAAACCTGTTTCTTTAATATGTAGTAAGGCACCTGGTAAGTGGCACTGATAAGGATATCTTTATGTTTGTGAAATATTTACAATGAAAATGTCATATCAATAATAAAATAATCGCTTTTTCTATTTAACTCTGTTAAAAGAAGATAATATTAGAAATTGAACTAGAAAAGTGAAGTGAATTCAGATTTTGTCCTTCACAGTGGATGAAGCCACTGCACATACTTCTTCCGGAATGACTCAATCGACCGGTCATTGACACCTTTCTTGAGGTAATTTTATTAACTTTCGACGTATTACATAAACAAGATTATTAACAGCGTAACAAGTATTATATACACTATTTAAACAAATTTTTGCTCACTGAGTGCAGAAAAACAAGCTTTTTTTGTTGACTCACCATATCAAATAAATATAGTTTCTTGGCAAAGCTCACCTGAAACAAAAATAATGAAATTAAGTATTTTTGATAAACAACTGTGTTTTGATTAAATTTGGCTGTTTAACAAATAAAAACGTTGCTTTAATTGACGTAATAATTTGAACTGAAACATTTATTACTGCCCTGCTTAGACATAACTAGAAACACATTTGATAATGTTTGGATTTAAGTTTAATTAAATGTCCATATTACTCAACTGCGAATAATAATGAATGTCCATCTAGAATTGGATTGATGTGTAACTAATCAGAAATATCTCTTTGAAACTATATATATATAATCAAGAAAATCTTGACATAGTATAATGAGATACTACCTAACGAGTGATAGTTACTTCTGGAGCCTGGTTCAAGTTAGAGACTATTATTGGATATCATTTTAGTTATAATTCTTTGAAATGTAGATTCAGAATGTGCTTTACGTAATGCATTTCATTAAATATAAGAATTTAATTGTCGCTTCTTTCATCATTTTTGCATTTCTAATACATTTGAATTTGTGCTTTTATAATAGTGAATCTTTTAAATGGATGCAAAATAAATCCAAAATTGACTGAAAAATTGTACAGAAAAAATTCCAAAAACAATTAAATAAAATGTTGAAATAACAAGTAAGTCATACAAATTGGTATCAAAATTTTCGAATTTACTTTGTCGTCAACTTATAATTCGCCTTTGTTGTATATTTACGTTGATCATCTAATGTACAAATAGTCATTGTCAGTCAAAATGTTAATTAATTAGCAAACATGTAGTCGTGCTATAAATCAGACAGTGATATGTCGGGAGTGAAAGTCAACGAAAGGGAAACGAACAAGAAGAATAAGAAGAGGCAACTCTAATTCTAGAGTTAGAGAGGTACGCCGATGCTGCATAACTGAAATAGAAGCGCGAACGAAAGGGATGAGAAAGCAAAAAACGAATGAACCGGACAAAAAAGAAAGACCGAACCGGTTTTAGCGTTAGTTATGGTTCTGTTGCGTAAAGGCCAGCTTGTGGTTAAGTAGTACAGAAGACGAGAAAGAAATGATAAGAATGAGAAAAAATGTCTCTTGAAATAAAAGTTATTCTGCAAATTCAATTTTTTCGTGAAAAAACAAATTGAACATCGACCATATGTTAAAATTGTGTGCATGCAAACGGTAAATTTAGAGGCTAAATATAATTTCAAGATTTTGGCCCGTATTTTATTAGAATGAATACGATTTTACTCACAAACCAAAACGAATCAAGGAGGTTAAAATCCGAGAAACCGCTGTTTTCTGAATCTTTCTGATAGTGCTACGTGATCACGACGGCAATGCGCGCAGTTCGTGTCTGAGCTTCTTTTCGCGAATATAACTATAAAAGCTTCTTGCCGATCAACGTGACGGGAATGCCTGTTTCGCTTATTTGCGATCACGAAGATCGATCCCGACGTATGACACCTCGTGACTGTAAATCGTATTAAATTTCATAATAAACACGTTGTCTCAAGCTCTTAAAAAAAAGGATAGATAGGATAGCTCAGAAGAAAAATAGGATAATCAAAAAATATCAACATTTTTTCATCAAGAAACTTGTTTCCTAATTTGAAAAATGTTTTCAATGGATGTGTCATAAATGTTGCATGACTTATTTGTAAATAGCTCGAGTGAAGAATTTATTTGAGAAATCACATCGATAACAAGTGAATTGTATAAATTTACGTACGACCTACATACTCCTTCCATTCATTCATTCATACCCAGTGAATAAAAACATGCAACATCTCGTTAAAAGTTTGTCACTCTTTATATTCTAGATGAAAATTGGGTCACTGCACTTCTCGTTAATTTATTTAACCGTGGCTGTTAATGTACATAACGTGTATAAAAATTTTATCAAAAAAGTCAAGCTCGAAATTTTGCCACGGAAAGTCGGAAAATTGTTTATGATAAACAACAGAGTATACAAAAAAGTTGAAAACCCGAGCGACTTGCAGTTTCTTCTGGAGACCCGTTGATTTACACTACATTCGTAAACAACTCATATATGACTTGCTTTTTACTGCGCATAACATCTAGATAAATCAAACACAGTTTATTCCCAAACTCATTTACGCTACTTTCTTGTTTGTTTGCTCAAATTATTACAATAAAAACGACTTCTTTTTTTTTCATCTTCTGATATTTCAGTTTACTTTGAATTTAATGTCAAATGGTATTTGGCATTGAAAGCACTTGAATTATAAAATTAATCGAATAAATCATCGCAGTGTTATTTAAAGAGGCCTCGCAATTAAAAAGGCCAACAAAATGTGTTCAATTGGAGGAGTGATGACACGCAAAGTGGCAAAGTAAATAAAATCACAGAGCCTACGCCTCAATGAAAGAATTCAACGAAAGAAAAAAAACAGGATAAATAAGAATAAACGCTGCAGAAGGAATATTTAATGCGCTTCGAAAGCCGCATCATAAGTGGTTGGTAAGCACGATGCTGCGTTTGGAGTTTCGAGAATTCCGTAACATTCACGTGACATGCAATTCGAATGGAAATACTGCACCAGTTTATGTGAATGCGAATTCACATATGAGTGTCGTTTCCTGCGAAACTATCCAGAATGAGTTCAATCGTTGATTACATCTCAATGAATGAAATCACGCAGCAATAGTACGAACATAATTTTATATTATGAATCAGCATTGATAAATCAATTAGACCGGATGTACCTTACAAATGTAAACTGTTTTGGGGTTGAGATGTTTTGATATTTGTTATCATTAACAAATTACAGTACTGTTTACAAAAAAAATATCATTCTTAATATAAAAAGTTTGAATGTTTTAAGGATTTAATTTCAATTCAATTTACGTTCAGTTATAAATAAAACTAGTCTTTCATTATTTCATATATCAAGATTTGCTGAGATGTATTTGCTAGAGGAATTTCATTAATGAAAGTATATATTTACAAGGTTCACTGTTGCAAAAAAGCAGAAGAACAATGTAAATTTAAATTTAAAATTTTGCAAAAACGTTGTAATCATTTTATAAATATATGATAAATAATTAAAAACGTTTTTTGCTAGTGAGTTTATGAATGTATTTCATGACTAAATACTTTGCTGTGTAATCGGTTTAGAATTGGAAATCATATTAGAGTTGTATAAGCTTGCAAGTGAGAAAAAACGTTTGTTTTAATCGAGAAAATCAGCTCAGAGTAACTGTGACATAAAATAATTTGAGCTGGAAATCGGATTGCTCAGTTTAAGTAAGCTTAGATGTTCTAAGAGAAACGATTGATTCTGATTTATTGTTCATTCTGACATATTTATTATGTTAAGTACACAAATTTGCTATTTGTATTTAAGTTTTTATGTTAACATAACAATCAAGCTTTTCGTGTAATACTATAAAATATTCTGTAACAAAATGTTTATCATAAACTACATTCTAAGCTATTGTAAATTTATATTTTAGATTTTTTATTCAAAATTTTATTCTAGTATACTTTCTAATCAATATATTTCCAGTATAGAAATATAAACATGTATTATTCAGATCATATACAATTTACTTATTTTTCGAGTACTATTATTAAAATATATACGAAATACAAAATTATTAAGTAATAACCCAATTCAAAATCATTATTTTAAAAAAAAAATGTTATCTATAATTCTGAACAAACTATCAAATAATAAATAAAGCAAACAAATTTCCTGCTACATTTTTGGTTTGGTTGAAAAATGACAGTTTAAACAAAATAAATCAATTTATCAATATTTTGTAATTAGTAAATTGAGATCAGAGTATAAACTTCCATTCTAAGTCAATAACTCATATCTTGATTCAAATCCACGAGAACTAGTATCGAAAGCAAAATTCATAGTGAAACACCTTTTAAACTACCTAGTTAATCGATTTGAGCCGTGAGAAAATTTGCCGTATTTACATGAAGTATTTCCGTGTTCAATCGTTAAGTATAGCAAGTTCAATTACATAAGCTACAAATATGATTGACTGGTTGATTTCAAAATATTTTAAATTTTCTAAACGAATTAAATTTTGTTATAGCATATTATTAAACCTATTATAATTATTTGATAATAGTGCGAGTACTTTGTAAAAAAAATCTAAAAATCAAACTATACTTAATCAAATACAATTTGTAGTTAGTATATCGGGATAATTTATATTTATAAGATTAGATAAATTTTATCTAACATTCCAGGATTATTTAAGGTGACGAAACGTCTAACATTAGACTGACAGTATTGCATTATATTATACAATATACTCGAGTATTTGAAAATCTATCATTGTACAGTGAATTTTCAAGTTTTCGTTAAAAAAAATCTATGAAAAAGAATGATTACAATTAAAAACAAATTATTTTTTTGGAATGCATAATTTGTATAGATTTTTAGATCAACTTTAGGGAGTCTAAAATTATAATTTGTTCTAAGGGGCCGTACACAAAATACGTTCGCCAAAATAACTCAAAATTTACCCCCCCTCCCCCCCTTGTAACATTTTGTCACAAAGTGCGAACCCCCTCCCCTATAAAGAACGTCTAAAATTTATAAAATACCCCCTTTAATTTAATAAAATATAACATAAGTCAATAATAATTAATAATCAGATTTTTTATATTACTTTTTATTACAATAAATTTTCTTATTATATTTAATAGGTATATAAATTGTAAAATTTAAACGAATAAAATATATCTGAGTATATTTTAAGTAGAACAATATTTAAATATATATATTAAATATAAAATATATAGAGATGTAATCTTGAAAACTGTTAAATAAAGTTTGACTTATTCCCAAGGAGATTTCAAATGATCTTCTAATGAAAATATTGGAGCCGTCGAAATTTCTTCAGGGCGATCGAAAGATGGAATCGAAACACTGTTCTCCTCTACCATATCTTCGTCTAACCATTCAGCATCTTCTTCTTTGGACTCGTTGGAAATAACAGCAAGGAGCTCTCGGTTTCTTTTAGCAGCAATTCTTACAGGGCGTACTTTTGGTACAAAAGGAGCTGACTTACACATTTTCTGGTGTTCTTTTAAATATGTCAACGAACCAAAGTACATCTTACATTTTTTGCAAATTTTCCTATGAATATCTTTTTTCACTGAAGGGCAGCAATAATCATATGGTATTTCGTCGTCAATTTTTAATTCTTTCTGCGAATGGGGAATTAAAGTTTGAAGCAAGAACAAAGAAGCAAAATGTCCAGAATTTTCTGTAAAACATAATCCGTTTTCAGCTTGAATTACTTGCATAGGAGGTGGCAGAAAACGATTTGGCAATATCTTTCCAATTGAACTACGGTATGGAGAACAGCATTTTTCATCTTTGCATTTTACAATCTGCAGGAAGTATTGGCTGCTTCGAATATGATTTTTTTGCCATGTCAAGTCTTTTACTTCTAATTCAGTTATGCTCTTACTAGATGATTCTGGGTCTACATAACTACAAACGACAGGGAAATTATCGAATTCAATTTTAGACCAAACTTCGGCAAGTACTTGGCCTGCATGAGCAAAATTTCTTACTTCCAATTCTTTATCTATTGTTTGCGCTCTGTTATTCAAGTGCGTGCCGTAATGGTCATGAGAAAGAATCAAACCGCTTAATTCTTTACTCAGAGGTGCCATCCGTCTTTCAACTCTATTAAAGGCACTTCGACCAGGTGCATTGCAAGCTAAGAAAAAGGCATCAAGATTGTTCGAAACAAAATGGTGAATAGACGTTTTTATCACATTTATATAGCGCGAATTTTCATCCGGACCACCGTCGACGGTTGCAATAAATACGGGTTTTATGTCACCTTTAGCATCTTTGGTCATTTCTTCAAATTCCGGGATTTCGAGAAGTTTTTCGATGTCTAAACAATGCGTCAAAGCTGTTGAAGAAGAGTGCTTTGCCGATCGAATGGCAATGTACGTGGGTCCTGTGTAAGAGACAGCGTCGAGTTGATTTATATGTTTACTCCTAATATGCATTCCTGCATATACAGAGGGTATTAATTTGTGTGATGGAGCTACAACCCAATCGTGATCCGGTAGAGTTACTCTGTACTCCATGTGCATAAGTAGCGGTGTTTGTTTATTAGCTGCTGTAAGACCTAGAGGGACACGCGCTTTGTCATCCTGGCTCAGGAAAAACACTTCTTTTGGACCTAAAACCGACGCCAAAAGTTCTAAATTACGAATTGACGCTGCAGCAAATCTGGAATCGACATGCTCTTTGTGAGCAGAGTTTTGAGCCTTCATTAATTTGACAGGAACCGTGTAAACGTGTCTTTTTGCTTCATTAGTATCTAGTCGACGAGGAATCAACCGAAAGTAAACAGCACTTCTACTGACATTATATCCGTATTTATCTCTTAAAACAGTTACCAGATCATCGAGAGTTTTGACTGATCGTATAAGCTCAGTCCGCCGTTTGTCATCAGCAGCACAGCCAAACGTAGCGATATTAATAATTGTTTCCAAAAGTCCAGGTTGGCTTACTTCAATTGGTGGACGTCCTCGTTTAGCATCAATTTTAAGAATATTCGCCGCGTCAGTATTCTCATTTACTAACTGCGTAAGTTTACGTTTAAGAGTTTTTCTGCTTTTATTTGAACGTTCTTGACCCTTCTGTAATGATAAAAGTTGCTTTTGAAGATCGCCGAGTTCCTTTGTCTTGTTTTTTAAAACGTCAAATTCTTCAGATGTTAACAAATTCGCACTTTTCCTGCTATTTAAATGACTAATATCAAGATCTAATTCTAGGATTCGATTCGAAATAGTATCTTGAGCTGGAGTTTTTCTCTTTTTGGCTTCTTTGTCTGTAATTTTTTTGCTGCGTTTGAACTATTTACAGAATTGTTATCATCCGTTTCTTTAGATTTATTTGCAATCCCATTTACATTTTCAGCTGAAGTCGATGGCTGCGGTTCGACTGACTCCTTCTAGGTTGAGAAACCTGTAATTATCATTGTTTTTTATAATATTAATGTCACAATAATTTCATAAATTTAAATTTACTATATTTATATATTAGTCAATTTATTCTGTTATATTAATAATATTTTACAAAATTTACCTTAACCCAATAATTTATACGCTTTTGCTCCTTTTTCTTAGACAACGTTTGCAGTTCTTTTAACTTAGCCTTGACTCGAGCTTCAAAATCAGTTTCATTTTTTGCAGAATTCCAAAATCTGATGTGTTCTTGTTGAACATCGCCAACGTTTTTGTCAGGACAATATGCAGCCTTGTACAATCTAAATAATTCCTGAAATGTTTGATTTTTATCCATGTTGATATTTTCCAATTATAATTATTATGTGTTACTTATCTGAAATAAACAAGTTTTTAATCGATTTTATTTTTCTGCTATAATTAACCGATTGAACATTAAAATTATATGTGTATATATATGTCATATTTTTATTAACAATTAAAAGTTTACTTACCTCATTAGCAATTCGTAATTAAAATTGTAAAATATATGATAATAAATGAAAAAGCAATTTGTCTGTCATAACAAGTTTAAACTAGTTTCTCTTTGGATTGAACTGCCAACTTGCCAAAATACATGTGTTCCTAAACTATTAGTGAGGTGAACATTAAAGCCTCATTTGCATGAATTTTAAGCATCTTCGTTTTATATTTTATTTGTTTCATTTTTTTATTAGATTGAATCAATAGTGAACGTTCAGTCTCTGATTCACCCCCGTCCCCCCTCTTATTTTTGGTTCATTTTCGTAACACATTCTTGACTCCCCCTCCCCCCCCAAAAAGCGAACGTATTTTGTGTACGCCCCCTAATATAATTGGAATGTATATTATATTTATAATTGAAATGTATTTATATTTATAATTGAAATTTGTTAAAATTTTTAAATTTTTGAAGATAAACATGATTTCTTTTATTTCAAAAAAGAAAAGACTGTTTACAATTGTATAACATTGACAAATTGACACAAGGAAATCATATTCATTCATTATTAACAGAATATAACATCTAAATTTACTATAGATCTTGTAAATCCCTTAACTAATATCTTAAGTTAAATGAAATTTATATCCATTAATCTAATACAAAATTAAGCTTTTAACACTTTATACATTCCAAATCTGAAACATTTTACAAGATAAGATTATCAACTACAGTACACCTCAAACACCAGTCATATATTTCGTTTTAATGTCAAAGAAACAGCTGTAAACATTGGAAAGCAAAAAAAAAGAAAAGAAAAAAAAACACATTGCACGAACAATTAAAAGCGTGTTCTTTTTCACCGTTCATTTTGCGGGACAAAAAACCGTATAGACCACATCTTATCTTGTAACTGTTTCATGGGACTTATTTCACCAAATCATTTCATGCTCGTTAAACAATTTTATCAGATTGCCCGACGTCTGAATTTTTGTAATGGTCTAATTAACAGTCTCATTTTTATTCAGTGTCGGCTGATTATTAATGCAAATGCGTTTTTGTAATGAATTTCATAGACTGGTCGGACGCGTTAATGACCTTTGGTCGACGTTGCAAACAACATTTTTGGGGAGACTATTTCGCTGTGTGGTGCTAAAAAATGCAAACTCCCGAATGAAAATAACGAAGTTTCGAAAGCTTTTATCGTTATTCGATAACAGCGGACGATTTTCTGACGGATTTATGGTGCCGTTACATTTTCGGAAGCCGCAAGTCAGCTGTTACTGACAATCTATTGATTAACACACGCACCTGGTAACCGTGTTCGGACCTCGCGTTAAGCAGAACACGACATTTTAATTGCTAATTTAATTAAACTCGTTCGGCAGGGTTCACGCATCAAAAAGCCAGTAATTAAGACGTTATCGGCGCGGAATTATTACTTAATTTATTGAACGATCAGACCGCCCTTCTACGACCCACTCACTTTCACACTTGCTTCTGCTTCCACAACATCCTTCCCATTTTTTTCTTTTACCTTTTTTTCTTTCCTACTACTACGCTACTCAAACATTCCGATCAGGACAAGTTCTTCGTTTAAAAGGTTTTGTTTAAATTGTAATGCTGAAAATGAGATTTCATCGAAACCCACATAATCAGCAATTAAAAGTCTAATTTAAATTCAAAAATTGATTAAAATAAATTTGTTCTTCGCCAAAAAAGAAGATTTTATTCTCAATTACATCAGAGAATTATCTAATAAAACTGTATGAACAAAATATTTAAGTTATCTGAAATGAAATTGTTATTTGTCTCAGTTACAATGTTAAATTGAGATTAAAAACATTATATCAAAGTAACTGGCTGCGTGAATTTTCAGCAAATTTTATTTAAACATGGCATGTTTGTATCACGCGATTTGAGAAATTTAAATAATCTGAGAGATTGCGGGAGCTATATTGCGTTATAAATTACATTGAATATGAGCATAAGAAAGGTACATGTTATTGTTTGCATACAGGTCCCTCTGCTTCTCTTTTGTAAATGTTTAATATAACTTACAGCGTTGTTTCTCGCCATCTTCTCAATGATTCAACACTTTAAAGAAGCTGATTTTAGCTTCACAGCATTTCACTGCTCTATTTTGACGATTCATACTAGAGCTACAAAATTAAACATATGTATCAATAAAAAAATCAATTTCGGTTTCGTTAAATATGGAACAAACTGTCAGGTTATAACAATAAATAATACGATAAAAATGTTTTTAAAACAAAGATTTTCATACTATAATTATAATGTTTGATCAATAGTTCAATATAGTTTTTTGTTATTAAATTTTTTTCTATCGTGATTGGATAATTTTATTTTTGTTGGTCCATTGCACTTTCCGTTAATAAAAATACGAAAATCATTTAAAAAAGTAAATGTTTTGACGTTGCTGAAATATTTATAATAGTCTGGATGTGATATGGACCGAGTATGGATAGCAGTCTGGATACAATATGGATAAAGTCTGAATACAGTCTGGCAAAACTGTTATGAATAAGTCTGGATGTAGTCTGTTCCAGACTACATCCAGACTCATTTAAAAACGAGAAAATGAGTCAAGATATCGTATGAAATCAGTATATAAAAACAGCCTGGATACATATAATTCGCCAGACTTCATCCATACTTAAGTCGTTTTATAAAAAAAGTATGGACGCAATATGGATTTAGGGTAGAAAATGGTCTGGATAAATTCTAAATCCATACACAATCCATATCATTCAAAAAGTCTGGATACAGTATGGAATTAATATTAATGAAATCCAAACTTAAATAATGACTTATGTTTAAAAGTTTAATAATAAAAAAAAATGATTTGCTATGAAATAGCAACTTCAAAAATAAATGTTCTTATCTAAAAGTATAAGAACAAAGAAAAGAAATTAAAAAGACATATTTCAATAAGATTTTAATTAAAATAATGTTCTTAGCATAGTAAGAGCATGGCGAATATATCGCACAGAATCAGAAATTTCAAGTAATCTTACACTTTCTAGTGGCAATCTTTTTGTGAGTTGTTTCAATGTGTGAGCCATCTAGCGGAAAAAAGGATTTTTAAGACTATGTTAAGCAGTCGATAACTTTAAGATTTAAAATTCAAATAGTCTACGATTTTTGCCGCTTTTGCCACTTTTTGAATGATATGGATTGAGTATGGGTTTAGAATTTATCCAGACCATTTTCTACCCTAAATCCATATTGCGTCCACACTTTTTTTATAATACGACTTAAGTATAGATGACGTCTGGCGAATTATATTTATCCAGGCTGTTTTTATATATATGATTTCATACGATATCTAGATTCATTTTCTCGTTTTTAAATGAGTCTGGATGTAGTCTAGAACAGACTCCTGATCCAGACTTATTCATAACAGTTTTGCCAGACTGTATCCAGAGTTTATCCACATTGTATCCAGACTTATTCCAGACTTACTCCAGACTGTTATCCATACTCGGCTCATATCACATCCCGACCATTTTTTTCCACGCGGGAGGTGAGAAATAAATTATTTAAATCCATAAACAAAGTTAACATTTTTTTTCACCAAGAATTATTTGACCATACATATTTTAAATTGTTAAAAAATTAAAACACTTGAGTAATAGTTTTTTCAAAGTTAAAAGCATTAAAAGTTTTATTTACAAAAAAGATAATTGTGTATATTAACTTGATTATTTATTCATCATTTTCGTTTTCAATAACGTTAACATTTTTTAAATTTAATTTACATTTCTTTATATCAAATGTAAGAAAGAAACCACTCTACTGAAATTTTAAACAGTCTTTTTCCATATCATAAATTTACGTGGGATTATTGAGATTTGGATAGCAGTTTACTCAAATAAATAAAAAATAAACATAAATAAATATGTAATTACATAATTTAAACTTTATTCTAAACTGTATAAATTTTATTCTGCACATTATAATTGTTTTCTATTAAATTATTTACGTGTAGGTTATCTTTACCCTCTAGTACTGAATATAGGGTGGATAAATATAAAATGAGACAAGTAAATATAAAAGTGTAATATAATTTATAAAATGATTAAGAAAAAAAGAGTTTAATCTTACTGTAAGCCAGTTGCTACGAAATTCAACAACATGTTGTTTAATCTGGTTGCACACTGCATATCGTTGAATTTTAAACTTTTTTTTATAAAATTCAATAACGTGTTGTTTAATTTTGAAAATATCTTTTAGATTCCAATAAATAGATAAAAATAAAAATTTTAAGCAAATTTATTCAATTTATAATTATATATTTCATTATTACATACTTTTAAAACAAATTTGTAATGAATTAATTACTCGGAAGCTTTTTTAAAATATGGCATTTAGATTATATTATTGTGTTACAATGAAAACTTTAAAATTCAGACAAAATCTGAAAATTACACAACATATTGTTTAAAGTTGTGTTGAATTTTTAAGAACCCGTTTACAATGCACTTTGACACGTTTTCATGTTTTAAATTAAAGATTTGAAAATTAAATTAATAACTAAACTTTTCTCCAAATTTCAAGTTTGAATATATCAAACTTGAAGTATTTAATTATTATTACTTTTTAACACCATAATCAAATAATTAATAAAAAATCACATTTTCTTTGTATTCAAGAAACTTCTAAATAGCCAGAAAATGATCGTTTTCTTTATTCTTTGATAATTTTTTGTCGTTCACGATCGGTTGTTTTGTCATACGAAATCATCAAGTAGTTTAAGAGATTCGCCATCGGCAAATTCCAGGATTCCAGACAAGGGGAGCCCGTGTCCGCGGACTTCCGCCTCGTCAGAGTTCGATTGACGTTGAGAACAGTCGGTATTTATTGCCTCGTCGATAAAGGATTCCACGACAACCACGAAAAATCTACGAATCAACGATGAGAACTCAACACTTCATTTTACACCCTGCATTCAACTTCTTGCATTCCTACGACGATAATAACAATATATACAACCCTCTGTGCTGATTGAACAAAAAGTTTACGGATTTATCACTTACTTTTGTACAGTTTTTCGAAGTTTAAATAAAAAGAAACGCACTATGTTCGTGCATCATTTGTAAAATTTTCAGTCGAAAAATTAAACTCGAATAAAAGAATGGTTAACAAAATAATTTGAGTGGAGAAATGTTAAATCTGTAATAATGTTAAACATGTTGAAATTAGCTTTCATAAATGTGTCTTAATACTGGCAATTAATTTACTATCAGCATTGTTTAGCCATATAATTAACCAACAAATTGCAATTAAAATTGTTTATTAAAACGAGACTACATATTTTATTGCAGGCAATTGTTTTTGCGTTCAATACTTAATTGTTAGAATTATTATAATGCCGTGTACATTATCAAAAGTTGGGACAACATATTGTGTGTAAGTTAATGTCAAATTTATTAGCACGATGGTTATCGATTTTTAATAATAAATTAATTTCACGTGACAATTTGAAAAGATTAAGTGAGAAATAAAGAAACAAAAATGAAAAGTGGGATATAAAAATTTAGACAAATGTGAATAAATCAAACATGTATTCTCATTTTTAACTGCAAAATGCATTTTGCACGGCTAAGTAATGTATAATACCGCGGCCAAACTTTTTACTTGGATTCGCCTACCGAATCTTAATGTCGCTTTGACTTCTCGACTTTTATCTTAGCAAAACTTTTCCTTTAAATTCTACATTACCATTTCATTCATCCTTGCCGTTCCGGCCTTTCTCCGCGTTTCCGTTTCTCCTTTCATACATTTTTTGAAATGTCACTCACGGAACGCTAAGTTTTTTAAAGTAATGATTTTGTAATATATCGCGGGACTTCAACATTGTACTGCTTTGATATTACAAATGAGAATAAAACTAATCGTAAAAGCGGTTACAACAAATTTGTCAGACATCAAAATTACAAGATCTCTCTTTATACTTCCAAACAGTTAATTGTTGAATGTAAAAATTTATTCATAGTAAGAAAAATCCATTTGTAGTAAAACTTACTCGTCAATGAATTTTTTAATTAACCAAGTATTCTCACCTGAAACAAAGAAAAAATTATTTACCTAACAATTTTGTTCAACTGAAAAAAGTTAAAAAAACAAAGTTAAAAATCTGTCGATTTTGAAAAAGACGAAGAAGAAAAAAAACAGTACACAATTTACAGTAATTATTTTTGTGAAAGTCAGAATGAAAGAAAAAAAAATCCAGCTCGTTGGGTAACGGACTTTTAACTGTACGTTAATTTGAAGCGTATATGCGTGGTTCTTACTTTTCATCTACACTGAGAGTAATGCGGCAGTAGTAACGCTTGTGTCAAAATCATGAACGCAAATATTCATCGTGTTGTGTGCGCCGACGCAGCGACGACCGCAACAGTATAAACGTCGTAATGCCTAATTTACAGCTATTTTTACACGCTCACGTGGTTGACACCGGCAGATTCAGTTCATTTTATGGCCGTAAATAAAAAAAAGAAGCGCGATCCCGCGGCGGCTTTTGCGCGTGGTTGAATATTGCGTGTCGAAAGATCAAGGAATGTTATGCGCCAACAAATGAGATGTATTTTGGACATCAAACAAGCATAAAGTCAAGTGCTTGCAATTCACAATTTTGTTAAATAACTTTTGACATAATTTAGATTTCATAAAAACTGTCCCCTGGGACAGTCCGTCAACTTAATAATTTAAAAATCAAAATGACACGAAAATTCAAAATTTTATATGCATATGTTTTGTTAAAAAAATTATACTAAAAATCTAAGACTCAAATGTGTTCTAAAATTGACGCAAAGAATTGTTATTGAAATTTCAATTTTATTTTCTGCTTTCCATTTCCAAGAGTGTACAACACTTACCGTTTTATCATCGAAAATAAGTGCAATCACACACGATGGATAGATATTGGGAAATGATGAAAAATTATCAGAAAGTGGAAGTGCATTAATATTACTAAAAGCAATCGACGAGAAACATGAGATCGAACTTGTGTTTGAAAGAACAGAAAACACTTGTAACCAGGCAGAGCTCTGCCTTTTATTGTCCAATTTTTATTGACACAATGTCGATTTCCAGTTCGCCCGTCGTATTCCACTTATAACTCGGTATTGTTTCATTTTTGACCCCAGTTTATTGTCCGAGTTACGTAAATTTGCCTTTCCTTTTTTTTCTCCCCCCCCCCTCCCCTCTCTCTCTCTCTCTCTCTCTCTCTCTCTCTCTCTTTTCTCTCTAATTTGCAACTAGAGATGACTTGATTTATTATCTACTGACAAATAATTAGTGAGTGCAAATACAGCATCGGTAATCAGATTAATTTTGAGAGTCACATTTGTCATTGATCGCTAAGAGAAAGAGACAACAGTTTCCTAGACCTTTACAGGGTCCTCATGACGTATGCTGCGCTCGGCGTCCAGGACGATTGCCGTCGCCATATTACGTCACTGAAGAAGAATCGCTGGCTTAGTGCCACTAATGCTGGGAGCTCTTAGGACTAATTTGTGCTTCAAGTTAGGTACGATTTGTCGTAACGATGGGGCAAATGTAACGTCGCAATTTCATTCATTTATAATCACGCGGACAATGAAATAAAATGGCTTGTTAGCAAAATTACATTTATCCCATTTTTCCGTTTATTTTTTATTTTATTTTATTATTGCATGTTTCAAATAAATGACCTGGAAATTAAGATACACATTTTGTGGTAATAAAAAAATGTTAAACTCTTTTCGTGCCCGGAAAATATAATATTTAGTTATTCTCTGTGCAATGATCACAGTAAAATTAATATCAACGTAATAAATTGTATTGTCTGTGACATTTATTGACTTAAAACTGTTTGTAATTGACTTATTGGGTATTTACTCTTGAAGTAGTAGCTGTACCGATTTCAATGATTATACAACAAGGGAATAAAATATAAAGAAAAATTGAGTAACTTATTTGCTTTTTTGTTTAAATTCATCCTTTTTTCTATTAACAATATTATTTTTATGTAAATTTAACGGTCGATCTGAAAAACACGATATTACATTTACAAAATATAAATCAAATTAAATTAACGTACAAAATGCAGCTATTATTAATAAACGAACATTCACATTACGGTACGTACAGTGTTCGCTGTTCATATATCGTACTTTATGTGCCAATTTGCATATGAAAATTTAACTATCCCTATAAATTACTGCGTATAGTTACCGAGAAATCATTTTGCTTGACCTGTCGGAACGATTTTGCAATAAAAGCAGACATCGCGTCAATAAACTTTGTGTTTTCGCGTAACGCAGTGCCGGCCAATTATGTTGCTCAACATCTTACAATAAATACATTTCCGATGATTTTCAACGAATCGCTGAATTTCCCGAGCGTCTCTTTAATGCTTTTTTTTTATTTTTTTATTTTTTGCGATGACGTTGACCCGGTATTTCTGCGGAATACCGATCGGAAATTATCATACTCGACGACCGGAGCAACTTCTTGTGCGAATTACCATTATTCATCGGGCTTATATCGTCAAGACGAGCAATCAAGCGTCGAACGAAGTAGTTACCGCGCGGCGACGCATAACACATGCCACGCAGAGATCACATTGACAAGTAATTTTAATTTACAACGAGTGTCAACAAAGCTGACGTCAAAGAAGAATCGCGTTTCAAACAACGATTGCGTACACGCAATGTCGGAAAGTGTGACACGCACTATTTATGTAATCAAAGAAAATATATTTATAGCTGTTACAGATTTTTTTAATTATTTATCTGATGAGAAAAAAGAAATTAATTGAATGTACTTAAGTCTAATGTTTTAATCATTTTACATAAATTAAATTCTTGAAAGCCACTTTTTTTATACAATTCAAAGCATTTTGTTAAACTTTAGAAAGAAGATAACAATGTCAATTATATTGTTAATTGAGTGTCGAAAAATGTAACGTAAAAAAATTTACAATCGAAATGAGATACGATAAAGCGTTGGCAAATAAAAGAACGACTTCGTAGAGGTAGAAAAAAATGTAGACATGCTTGACCGGCTAAGCTGAAAAAGAGTGGTAGGGCAACGCTGGAATCAGAAGACTTAATAAAAAGGAATTGTGAAAATTCCGTTCATCGATTCCTTATTAAAGGATCGAGATGCTGCACTTGAATGACAATGACAGAGACTGTCATCACTACTTCATTGATGTTTGAGATTACTCAATTGTCAGTTATGAAAAAAAGAGACTTTTGAGAAAACGTGTAATAAAAATTGTTTGAAGTTAACTAAGATGTCAGACTTGTATGAGAAATTTGCATGGATTTAATTTGTCATTGTAATATTTCATTTGTTACACGTGCTATTGACATGTAAAACAATCTCTCAGTCTTAGTATTTAGATAATTCAATGATACATAATTATAGGTTGGTGTTTACTGGTAGACTGGAAGAATGCGAAACAAAAAGATATGTCAATTATCTATTGAATGAAGAAAACTTTGTTCATCATTTGTTTAAATGGAATTTTTAATTTATGAAAAAAAACATTAATTTTGTATTCTGAAACTATTGTGCTGATATAATTAATTTTTAAATCACAAATTCAATTCCTAGGGTTTGGTTTATACAATATTTACTAAATAATTCAAATTAAATTAAAATTAAAATTCTTATTAAAATAATTTGCAAAAAGCAAAATATTAAAACTATCTTTCTAATAAGGTAATTTTTTAAATTCAAAATCAATTATTACAACAAAATTTCTTTTACAATAAATTAATTATTAATCATTTCCGTTTAAAATGAGTATTGTGATGTACAGTTCGCATGATACCATGAATATCTATTAATTTTGCAATGAATAATTATCGTTTACACGTATCAATAATTGATAACCGTAAATTATTATAACGTCTTATACAATTTCTAAATTTGTGTAGCAAGATTGTTGTTAATAGAATTACTATTTTATTTGAATATTTAAATTATATCGAAAAGGCATACAAGAAAACAGAATTAAAAATTAGATGCTCGATTTTTTAAAATTATTGACCAGTTAAAAATCATTGTTGACAATTATCAACAAAGCTTGAGTGAATAATAATTAATTTCAAGAGTTTTTGGCAATTACCGACTGAGTCTTTTCATTTATATATATAGAAGAAATTATGTATATTATATATATACATACAATTATTTGAAAAACAAATTTTGTCGCCGACAAAGATTTCAATTAAAATTCATCAGTTTACTTTAAAAAACTTTCCATCACTAATTATCAATACTTCATTTAATAAATAATCAATCAATGATTTTTTTGTAAATTTTTCCTTAAAAAATAAAGAATCGCAAGTTAATTTTGCACAATTGCATTTGATTTGCCTGCAGCAACCTTCTCAAGTATTCGTTACATTAATAAAAATACCTTTGATAGGTATGCTCAGCAAGATTTGATTGTTCGAAAAGATTCTACACGCGCTTTTCACAGCGAACAATTGCATTAACGAATTATAACCTCGTATTGCAATTACCGAGTGGAATGCCAGCGTGAAATTTCTCGGAAAGCCGTTCAATTTTGATAAAGCGTGGCAAAAAGCCCCTCTCTTAACTAATGGTTACAACGCGGTCGACCTTTCATGTCATCGTATAATTGGTGTGAAAATGAATTCGTTGTTATCATGCCTTGTATTATCCAAACTCCACCTTTATTTCCAACTTCATCAGCTTTCTTAAAACGTCAAGCAGTTTATAATTTTTGTTTTTTACTCACTAACACCTCCTTCTTGAGATTATCAGGATTTTTTTCATACAAAGCTAATTTCGTAAAAACAAAATTCGGTTTGATCTTAAGCCTCTGTTGATAATAAGCGAGGTAAAATAATAAACGACAGGGCAATTGATCGCAGACGAAGTGGAATAAATATTTTAAGGTCTTTTCACAATTACGTTCAGTCGGGCTTTTGGGTAAATAAAGTTCGCGTGCACAGAACAAGGCGCAGAAAATTGTCAAAGGTGACTCTTAAAAGACAGTTACTCGGTTGAAAGAGGTCAAAATGTTGCGAGAAAAAAAACGATTATTGAGGAACAGACGGGAACAAAGGAAGGGAGGAAGGATGAGGAACGAACAGGAACAAGAGGTTCTGTCGCGTAACATTTTCATAACCTTAGCAAGAACGAAGTCTTTCAAGCTGCTGCTCTATAATGAAAGCCTCTTGGCAAAACCAACCTACGAACACGATTTCCATGTCGCTGCTGGTCTCACTTCGTCTTGCTGAGAAAGAAGAAACGATATTTCAGGAGACACATTGTAGCCGCTGTTGTTAATGTCTATTTCGCGTCATTTACATAGTTTCATCTTAGCGAGAAAAGCATCTTACGTTTTTTACAAAATTCAATTAGTCATTGTGTGAAGAAACTAGCTTTATTATGGCATAATCAATTTTCAGACTGCCAGCATGGGTTTATATTTTTTTGAAATCATAATTTCATGTTACCAATCATGTGCATAAAAAATTCTAGGATAAATTCAATGTTTTACTTAATAATTAGAAGAGAAACATATGAGCAAAACAAATGAGTAAAAGTAAAAAAAAAGAATACAAAAAATATAGACAAAAGGATTTAAAATTTCAAAAAGTTCAACAGATTTTCAGAAAAATATGTGTTTATGTTGGTTTTAAAACAGTAATGATGTTTACAATTTTTTTCAACAAAAGAAGTGTTTTTTAAAAAAATATCCAATTTTTTAATATTTTTTTTGCAAATATTCAATTTTTGACTTTTTGTTAAGAAAAGAAAAAAAAACACCAAAAGAACGAATTTAGCCATTCACCTAATTTTGTAACGTCAAGATTTGTATGTATGTTCATTTTTAAGACGATCAGACAATATTTTCTTTGACTTCATTTTTCATCACGTAGAAGGATGCTGTAACTTTTAAAATCTCATTTTACTGGTGTCACTCCTAAAAATTTTTTGCTCGGCATTTTTCCCGTGTATGTAAACGATCAAATAGCAAGAAAATCCTATGATAGTCTATTAATAGTCTTATTGATGTACCTCCACAGTTTTTTTATTCTTTTTTTCACTTTTAAAAGGAACATTTTTGTGGAATTGCTCATGCTTTTTTAAGTACACATTTTTTATAAATCATGTATTTACTTATAATAGAGAGTAGATTATGAAACAATTATATTATTTTATTTTAAATTATCTAAAACCTACTACATATATGAGACGATCATAAATATTGTTATCATGAAAGTGAGAGAAAATTAACAATGAAAATTACCATAAAATAAAGGAAACTAAATCTATCTAAAATTATACGACTAAAATGGTAATATTTAGTTAACTTTTGAACAAATTTTCTCGTAAATTATAGAACAAAGTGTAACATGTTTTAATAATAAGATTGTAAGTTATGTGAGTTATTGACAATTTTTTTTCAAAATTAAATAAGATTAAAAAACAGGATCAGATTCTGTCAATCTTTTAAACAAATTTTTAATTTCCAACAATTAATTAAAAAAGAATTTCCTAATTTATCATACCGAATTTTTTTAATCCATTCCTCAACATGTCATGGCGACGATGAAATTAACAGCTGATCATCGTACCAATAGACGTCGCTATTCATTTTTTATTTGTTTGTAATACAAAAGGATAGAAAACTTTCTGGCACTTTTATTAGTCACACATACTAGTAGATAATTGTCTCTAACTTCCTACCGTATGTTGGAAAATCGATTAATTTTTCTGTGTGATTCAAGTGAAACATCAAAATATTACCAGATTAAATTATGCAGGTAAAAGAATGTATAAAAAGAGAACGAAAGAACTGTAAAAAAAATTTCCATACGCAAAATCTTGGCACAAATGCAAAAAAAATCCAGTCTGATTCAATCCTATTCTTTATTTCAAAGAAAAAACCAATTGTCATCTTTACATTATATCCAATTCGAAACTACGCAATGAAATAAATTCCTTTGAATTTTCAATTTTCTTTTGTCTCTTAAAATCAGAACTGTGAGCATTTTTCGATTCAACAGCCATCGATTCCCGGTTTTTCCTTCCTTTCCAAATTGCATAATTAATAAAGGTACTGTCTATTCGCACGCAAAAACGTGAAACGCTGTAATGTAAATATTATATCTATATATATTTATTTACACATATATTGAAATAATATTTACATTATTGCGTTTCGCGTTTTTGTGTGCGAATAGACAGTCTCATTAATAAAACCAGCTGCTGTGCAAAACGTTAAATTGTAATAATATTTGCATGATATTAATTGACATGACAGATGCACTATTAAATTATATATTAATTCTGTTACACTGCCAGTTGAGTGATTGATTACAAATGTAACGTAGGTGGAAATTAGGCCGTTGCAGCAGCATCTATTATACAAAATCAAAATCAGTTTCAACATTATTGTCGAGATCCAAAACAAAGGGTTACTTTTATGTCAAGCTAACTTGTTGTGTTGCACTTTAAACTCCTCGTTTGAAAGAATTTTCTCGAAATTCTTTTTCTCAAAAATAGCCCATCTCAGGGGAAACTGGGTCAAGATTGGGATCGATGAACAAACATTCAACACACACACACACACACAAACACACAGATTGGCATACTCGGGAGCCCCGTTTGTTCAAAATTATCAGCTGATCTGTGCCGAATAAAACGAACGGTTTCTCTTTGCCGGAGGAACGCGTGCAAATTTATGAAAGCCAAACGCGAATCCTCAGCATTTCCTAGCAGGTTTTATCTGGCAAAGATGAAACCATACGGGCCAAGATTTAACATATTTGGACCGCCATCTAATGCGCTAGTTTCACTGCTGTTTTATTCATTCTGTCGTGAACTATTTTTTGTAGTATAAATTCTCGCACGGCATACTCACTTTGGGCATTAAAAATGAAACCCGACAAGGGAAAGACAAACGAAATTGAAACAGGCACATGAATAAATAATCCCCGAGTCGTTTGAACACCTTACAATGCAATTTTTACATAAAATTCGTAATATTTCATTCTTATAATCGCCAACGCAGTGTGAAATTGTCTTCTGTCATCGAATTTGTGGTAGTCATAGAAAATGCGCGCGCAATCACAACCTCGAAGCATAAAGTAATAGCGGCAAATTTAAATAAATACAGTAAAACCTGCTTAAGCCGGAGAAAAATTTCGGTCCCGTGAATTTAATATATTAAATACATTAAAAATAACCTGCTCAAGCCGGAACCTATATAAGCCGGAAAATTGCTCAATCGGAAAGAATTTTCCGGACCAAACAGCGCTTTTCACACTGTATAAAACAGAATTTTTAAAAATTCAAAAAATTAGAGGAAAAACGGGTATTATGGGTCGCCTAAATTTATTTGTAAATATTTTAAATAACATGCAAATTTTGTTTATTTCTTTAAGTTTGTTAGTTAATTTGATTATTTCTGCGCAAAATTCCGTTCATATATTTATTTACAAAATTGATTAATTAATTGAAAATGTTGTTTAAAAAAAGTGCAAAAGGCCCATAATACCCGACAGTTTCAAGACGTTAGTGTCCCATAATAGCCAACAGTAATTTTTTTACAAATATAATGTTTATTTAATTCAATATTAAACAAAATAGGTTTAAAAAATATAAAGCGTATATTCAAATCGACACATTTTCAGAAAAAATTAAAATTAGTTGCATGTCGCAAGAAAAACATATTAATTTCGATCATAACTGGTGATGCAAATATTATAACCTACATAGGTCAAAATTAAAACCTCTTATTACTTTAACATAAATATACTTACAAAAGCGATTAATGTTTTAAATAACAAGATTTTGCTTGCAGATTCATTTAAAATCTTCATTTTTTGTTTAATTTCATTAATTATTAATAATTAGGACTGAGCGCAAGCCGAAAAAACTGCCGAGTTTTGAAACAATGTTTTACTCCCAAGGAGCATACGATATTTTATGGCACGAGAGCAGAAACCGAGTTGTTTTCATTTGCGGGAGTTTAACAACAGCAGCATCAAAGAAGGGAGTAAAACAATTCGATTTCGACTAGAGTGACATAAATACATTTTAACAACTTTAGCTGGTGTGACCAATGTTATGTGCAAAGAAGACTTGCGCTTTATATAAATTAAAGAAACAGTGATAAATATTATAATGTATATTATCACGTTTCAATTGGACATAAGGAAGAAAGGAAGACACAATAAAAGGTCTCAGAAAATTATTTAAACAACACACGAAAAGTTGTTCTTGAAGTTGCATCGAAAAAGCAAAGGGGAAAGAAATTAGAGCTGACATAGTCGTTAGGCTAATTACGATTAAGGATTTTAATGACAGAGCTCAAATTAACTTAGTGGATTTTCAAAGTTTACCTGATGGAAAATTTAAATTTGTGTTGCATTACCAGGAGCATTTGTCAAAATATCATTTATTAAGGCCATTGACGAGCAAATGTGCTGCAGAGGTAGCATATCGTTCATTACTAATATTTATAGACTTTGGAGTCCCTCAGCTTTTACAAAATGTCATATAGAAGAGAAATCACTGCACTGAATTCAGGAACTAGCAATAATGTGGCCGGAATTAATTTTAGTTAACGGACGACCTCGACATCCTTAGAGTCAAGGTTCAATAGAAAGGAGCAATGCCACATTGAAAGACACCCTCATTGCATGGATGAGAGATAAGAAAACATCAAAGTAGCCTTATGGATTACTGTTTTGTCAGTAGTCTTTAAATATAACATTCGACGAAGTGACCAAAACTATTCCATGTAAGGTCTTGTTTGGAGTAAGATCGAGAATCGGGTTGTCAACTAATTTTCCAGCTGAACTTTTAAAAAATATAAAAACTGGAATTGGAGAAAAAGTTTTGGAAGAACTAGTTTCTGCGGAAAATGTAGAAACACCTGCAAATGAAGAGAAGGACTCATCTGAGAGTGAACACCCTGCTCTCATAATCCGCAAAATTTAACAGAAAAATATTAACAGCCAAACTGAAAGAATAGTACGTCAAACTCACGGTGAATTGCACTAAATGTTGGAATGCAGGAACTAAATGTTGGTGATTGCGTTGCGGTATTTCTTTCCGAATTTCATACAGGAAAAGGTGATGCTGCTGATGTTGTTGGATTTATTTTCAAAATTAAAGTGAAAAAGCACAGAATTGGAACAAAAGCTGCGATTATCAGTAGTTGGCTTGAATGCAACGCATTTACACGAATGAGATACAAGGGTCTACAAAAAAATGATATTCTGGAAGTTGAAATGACTATTCGAGAGATTGTTTGAGCTCAGTCGGTACTCTGTTAGAAATTTTACTAATTTTAATATACTTTTAAAAACAATTACATATATGATATATTAAATTTATTTACTATGAAAGTATATGGGCATGTCTCACGAACCTTCAACTTTGGCATCGACAAAAAAAATTTTTTTTAATTCATAAATAATATGTTTTTATGATTTTTTTATACTCTAGTAGGCTTTTTCTCCTAATATCTAACAAGGTGCAATGTTTAAATTGCAATGTAAAAAAAGTTAAAGGTAAAATTAAAAAAAATAAATTCTAAATTTCATAGATAATTAGACTTTTATTTGCAATCACATATCAACTTAAAATGTAATCT
>JABFPM010000115.1:0-39309 GCA_022817325.1 Idris sp. 1 HC-2018
GTGGGGCTCGTGTTAATATTAATTTTTTGAGCTGAAAATTTGAGAATCTCTTTTTTTCAAGATTCTCAACCAAAATTTCATGCGCATACCAAGAAATTCCAACTTTGCCAAAATAAAGACCACCCTACTATACATGTATGTAACATGTATGTTACACGCATGAAATATACATGTAACATGCGTACCTTAACACATGTGCAACACACATGTAAAACACACATGTAGCATGCGTGTTAATCTTGCGTGTTACATGTATGTTGTATATACATGTTACAATCGTGCAACATGCGTGTTTAGCTATTTTATTTCAATATTAAAAAATTTGTTTAAAAAATAAATATCATAATAATGCTGTTTGTTGACTTTGTCGATTTGTTGTAGCTTTCAAAATTTTGAAGTTACGTTAATAAAAAGTAATACATTAAAAGTTATATAATTAACAAGAGTTTATAATAAAACAAAAGGCAAAAATTGGGCATTTCTTATATTTTTTCAAGTTTAAATTTTTAGAATTTTCCGGTATTTTTTAAAAATAATTTTCTCATAGTTTCTTTTACATCTGACTTATAACTTTATTATATTTATGATGCATTAAAGTTCATTACAAAAGAAATGAAAACTTTGTTTTTGTAAAATATACTTTTTTTTATTCTTCAGCAACAGAACTTGCTGCAGAAGTCAGTAGAGCTCTTGCTACAAGTCCTTTTTCACTTGAAGAAAGTGTTTCAACACCTGCATTACACTTTGCATCAACGGTGAGTAACAGTAATTACATGTTTTCATCAAATAACAGAATTAATATTCTTTTAGTTCAACAGCTGAACAGAATAACTTGAGAAAAGACACAAACAATAAATAGTAAATTTATTAACTCAGCGTTTATTTTAAATTCAATTTTTAGAGAAATATGTTTTATTATGTTGTGGAAAAACCATAACAAAGAATTATTCAAGTCTGTTTTCAGTTTGATGGGTTATTTTTTCATAGCTAAAGAAAGAGATAACAATAGCTATATTGTCAGAATGGTTTATTCGAAACCTGATTTTGTATTAAGTTTTGTGATAAGGCCATTTCCTTCTTCCGTCCAATCGGTCAAGTGGCGATTAACAAGACGAGTATCTTTCTAAATACGTTACGTCACTGGCGCACCATCTAATTTAAACTAAAAGCAAGTCACACGGCGAAAGTATAGATGAAAATCTGGTTCGATGCCAACATTTCGAGTCAAGCAAGAAGTCACCACCATTTCAACTACTCCCGCAATGCACACCTTCGACAATCATTCTTGTCGTTCAGTTCAATTTTTATACTAACATGTTCTGATTACAACTTTTATTATTGATGAGAATTATGCTCCGTGAAAAAGAATAAGATTAAAAACTGATTTAACTTCTTATCAATTTACTTTTTATATTTGACCAAATAACACTCAAAAGTGTATAAAATATGTAAGTCAAAAAATCACTTTATTTGATCAACAATAGAAAATGGAAATTCAAATAAATTAAGGACAATAATAAAAATTAACCTTAATTAAATTTTTGTTTCAGTTATCCATTATTTTCATAAAGATATTAGACATTTTTTAAATATAAAAAGCAATTTGAGTACATGTTTAAAAAATATTTATCAAAATACCAATGTTTCGATGATTTTTGCTTTAATTATTTGGACAAACTTATCAACATTTTATAATTTGATAAAACCAATTATAACTTGAGAGCAACCAGCAATATACACAAATTTTATTGAGTAATAAATTTTAATTTTGAATAAAATTTAGAATCTGTTTTTGCAATTTCATTACAAATGAAGCTTGACATTTATTGGTTATGAATGTCAGTTATAGTATCAGCATAATTTTTTTTAAGAATTTTATATTGTTTAAATCTACTAAAAAATTATTCTGTCAAATTAGTATTTATGTGCTTGATTGACTATGAACATTTTCTTTTTTTTATTAAACTGATATGTTAAATAATTTTTATTTATAATAAAAACATGATAAAGAAGCGAAAAATATATCAAAATCAGATTTTATCTCATTTTGCAAATAGACTTTTTTTGAAAACATGTTAGTGCATATCTGTGGCTTTAGGCCATAACAAGACAAGTATATTTTAAAAAATTGTCAGTTATATTCAAATTTTTAGTCAGGATATACTAATTAATTTAATTATATGATTTTTCAACACGAATTTCTGTTAAAAGGAAACCTTATTTAAAACATTTCAAAGCAACATATTTTATATAATGAAAGAATTTGAAATAAAGATTGCAAAGATATATGTGATTTGAATTTTTTGAAAATGGATTTGTCTTTTTATGGCTTAAAGCGGCAGATATAATTGTACGTATTTTAATTTTTAAGAACTCTTTTACTTTTAACTTCAGTTCTCGTACTGGTTAACGAGTTATGAAAAAGTATATTACATTTAAGGGGACATCTCAATGAAAATTTATGAAAAATGAGCAATTAATAAAATTATGTTTCATTGCATTTTGTCACTTTCCGAAGGTTTTAAATCGGGTCAAGGGATATCAGGCCGCTTTATGTACACGGAGCGAACGAAAAAGTAGGTAGTACGGTGGCCGGCCGTAAAAACTCCAGTGACGAGCAAACTATTTTATCGTTACCGAAGATACTACGGTGTACGTCGTGATTTTCACATTTTGTTACTGTAATAATTATGGTGCCAGAACGGACTGAAAATATATCATTACGATGCAACACAGGACTCATGATGTATTCATATAGAGGCCGTTTTACGGACGTTGTTTACTGGACGTTTTACGAACGTGCAGTAAACAATGTCTTTGACAATGTCAAAGACATTGTCAGAGACATTGTTTATGGCGTTACGCCGGTAAAATAGCCTCTATGTGAATACAGCATAAAGACAGATTCATTGGTTTTTTAAAACTCTGCGTTGCGTAAGTTTACGTAGCGCAAAGACCTTGCGTATAGATATTCTTGCGCAGACAAATTATGACTATAGAAATCAATACTTTTTTGTTTTTTTTAAATGAATATTTTCTTTATTCAAATTATAAATTTAACAAAAAGTAAATAAAAAAAATTGTTTTTTAAGTTTTTTTAAAATTGGTAGAGTTAATTAATTTTAGTTGAATTTAAGATTTAAATGTAGAAAATATTAATTTAAAAAAACAATAGAATATTGATTTCTATATGTCATAATTTGTCTACGTAAAAATATCTATACGCGAGGTTTTTGCGCTACGTAAACTTACGCAACGCAGCGTATTAAAAAATCAATGAATCCACCTTAATATCTACGTTTTTGTTTGCTCTGTGTAATATATAAAATAATTCAATTCGAATATAACAATAGTTTATCTAAGTTTAGTCTATTCAAATACAGGAAATTTTATTGCCTAACATTTTTAATGGTCTATTAAAAATTGTTTTTTAAAGCAATTTTGAATAAAAATATACAATTCTGAAAAATAAGTTTATTTCAAAGATATATTTGTGAATTTTAGTGTTCGCAATTTTATAATACTATATAAAAATTAAGCATTACAAATATTACTTAAACGAAACTTATCGTAGAAACTTATTTCTTTCTCTTAGTATTTTTAGAAGTTCAATGAAAATTCAAGGAAATATCCATTCGACATTAACAAAAATGTTTAAACAAACTTTAATCTAATTTATACACAAGCCAGTTTTGCGAGTTCAAAAACCTTGCTCTAATGAATTTTTTAAGTAGTTTGTAAACCTTAATATCTATATAAAGAGTTGTTAATTTCTTTTTCCACCATAAAGTATATAATATTTGATTCTTCACTAGCAGAATACATGTTTTAAAATAAACATAATTGCAATAAAAATTTCTTTTTATAATTTCAATTGTATTCAATTAAAAACTAATTCAAATTTTCAGTATTATACTATTTTTGCTATTTTTGTATTATACTATTTCTATACCGTTTGAAAATTAATTTCAGAATTTGCATTTCGATTAAAAATAAAAATGTAAAAGAAAGAAAGTCTTTTTCGTGGTTTTTACATCTATTTTCGTTTTCAAACACGGAAACGGAAGACTTTATCATGAGTGTTGTGCGCATCACTGTGCTTGCACAAAGTCGTAGACCTGTATTGAATTGAGTTGTTTTGAGAAAGTTTATAAATACATTTTTGCGATAATTATAAAGTTTTCAAAAATATCGCTTTCTTCTGTCGACTACACGTACATAAAGAATAGAAACAATAACAAGTATACATAGAAAGTATATGAAAACATCGCGCAGAATCTTTATTGCATTCTATCTTAAACGTCATCCCAAAGACATTTCCGTTTTCTTCACACTTATGATTATTCTGAAAGACTTAATTTTAGTGTTGGGTTATATTTATAGTTCACGTTTTTTGGTTAAATTTGAACTTGACAAAGTGATGACTCTTTCGATTAAATTCGATGACTCAGCCAAATTGAACTAAAGGTTATACTCCAAAAAACGTTAACTCTGGCATTAATTCAGAATTTCAACTTGTTGCCAGTGTTTTAAGTTCGTTGATATAATAACTGTAGGTAATAGTTTCTAAAGTTAAATAAATTCATTATAAATCATTCATGACAAAACGCAAAGTAATATGTGATAATGAAACACACTTTGAAAATGTGAAGAATTGTCACAATGATTGCTGAAAATTTTGACATGTGAATTATTTCGACATGTGTTTTTCTAAAATTTGATTTAAAGTTGCAATTTGGCTGACGCGTATGTTTTTTCGTTGCGGACAAATTTTGTCATAACCTCATAACTTTATTCGTAGAAAATATTTCCTAACTGAACTTACAGATGTATATAAATAAAAGCTTTTTTTCATGATTCAAAAAAGTTTACAATGTATTGATTGAAATTAACTTTTTAAATTTAACTTAATAATGTTATTTGACTTAAATGCTTGAAAGTTATAGTTTACGAGAATAATAAAATCTAGAAATTGTGTATATAAAGTGGTTTAAACTTCATAATTTTCTTGCATTAATCAAAAAAACGTTTAGCATGTGAAAAATGTGAACAAACACTTTTTTGTTTAGCTTATATTTCGTCGAAAATCGGATTTTATCATCAATGACTTTTATTCATAAGACAGGAAACTTTTAAGAAACTTTACGAGCATTTCCCACAAGTGACTTTTCCTGATGCAAATAAACAAGACATTGCACTTTTGTTTAGATAATCAATGTATATTACTTGTCAACTTGTTTTAAAATACCTTTTCATGAACCGTTGAAAAGGATGATATGCTAAATAATGAAAGGCGGACGATATTATTTTAGATTCCTTTTTTTAGAAAAAAAAAAATAATAATAATTTGTTCTTCAGAAAGTTTTGTTTCTAAAATTAATTTGTTTTAAAAAATAAAATGTTTATTGAACAAAATTTTTCATAAAATGTTGCAATAAACTATAACAATTTTAAAATATCATCAAAACTGAGAAAGATACTGAGAATAAAAACATTGAACGAAATATGCAAAATTTTGAAAATAATTTTAATGGCTGTAGCAAGTGTCCTGAAATAATGATGTGCTGCCACTCGAAAAATAGAATCATCAATGACAATTGACTCTTAAATCATCGAGGCAATACCTCTCGCTCAATTTAACTCAAAATCATATTCCCTAATCCTAATCACGTTGTAGGAAATGTTAGGTCCATGCACGTTGCGAGTTTGTATTGGAGAAGTAAGAAGGGTAGCTATTTCTGTTCGTGGGGAGTGAGACTCGCACGACTCTTAGCCACTTCGTACAACTAGTAGTCTGGCGTTCGCCGCGTATTGTAATACACTTTTCCGAGACCACATGCGATACCAAATGGGGATGCGATGTCGTGCGTGTTGACTTAGTAGTGTGTTGCGACTTCGATTAATCAGTCATATCAAGATGCGAGCGAGTGTTTAAATGCGTGGCGCGATGTATTACTCCGTTGATTTTATCGCAAGATAAATCACCGAATGCCAAAACGTGAAAGTCAACCGTATGGATTCTGAAATTGTCACGACTTTGATCTCATGCGACTCACCGGACGGGCTTTTTCATTAAAACTGATAATGAAAATTACTTATAAGACTGAAAGAAAAAAAAATAACAAATGATATAGAAAAGAAATTTTACGAAACAAAAAAAAGAGAGAGAACATTGTAGCAAAGAAAAGCGGCAAATTGATGGTCCTGATATTAATAGACCTCAAACAAACAATTTATAACAATGAGCACCTTGTTTTGTAGTTACACTGAATGTTATTGACTGCGTTTAGTGAAAAGGTACAGCCGGTACAACTGTCAAGCATGTTTTCGTTTTAGAATTGAAATTGATGAGCTTAAGAAAACATTTTAGCTATTGAAACATCACTTTCCAACGTTTTTCTTGGAGGTATCAGTGAAATATTTTTTCTTGTTAATACATTTTTGTACCAGTTTTATATATTTGTGAGCAACGTAACCAATAGAGTTTTCTTCTGAATTTGTTGTGCAAAACTGATGAATTACAAGTAAATATAGAAGTTCGTCATGGTGTGTAGAGTGATTAAATATTGATTCTTGAGTTATTTTGGGTGCTTGCAAATATAAACAACATGTCTTACTGTCGAATCACAGGGAGGAGCAGAGGTCTACCGAAACCAAATTATTTTCCTCTGCTTCCTCCCATAAGTCCGGCCGATGCAAAACGATTCTGCCGAATTACCGGCAAGTCTTATGGCTTGCCCACGCATCATTACATTCCCGTGCTTTTGGGCGTGCATTCACACGATAAATCTAAATGTAAGATTACAAATGCCTCGGAGTTTGGCCCCCATCATTACACAGCAGGATTTATTTTAGGTGAAAAAAAGAAGCACGTAGTATTGGAAGATTATCGTTACGTCTTTCCGGTTTTAGAAGAACAAAACAAACAACAAAAGCCTCTATGGGATCTGCTAAATTCAAAACATCCTTATCCGGACGAGGAAGCGTCAAAATTTGTGTATACCGTTAAGGAACGAAGGTGTAGTCTCGTTTTCCCGGCGAGCCTTGAAGCTGCCGTACGTGACGGTGATGTTAGGGACGTGATGCTGTCCCGAGACTGTGATACTGTTTTATTACGACTGAAACAGGGTAAAAATGTTTCTGTTGATTTTCAAGATATGACAGAGTTTGAACACCTTTACGATGGATTGGGTCCACGTGAAGATATTCTTAAAGAACGTGAAAAGCAAGAAGCCGAAGCCAGGAAAAGGAAAAAGAAACGAGAAGCTGGCTTGAGTTATGCTAAGAAAATTTTTGAGGATAAAGAAAGAAAGGCAGCAGAAGAAGAGGAACTGATAACTGCGAAGAAAGTGAAGCTGAGAAGTATTAAAGAAGAAGCTGTCAAGGAAGAAAAAATAGCAGACTGGAAAGACGTTGACATTGGACAAGCTCGAACGCGAGGTAGTTTGGTGATGTCGTCTAGTGAATGGAACGATTTTATCAAACCGTTAGATCAGAGTTTTGATTGGGACAAGTTTGCTAAAAATGGAACTCCTATAGTTGAGGAACCTGTCATCAAAGAATTACCTGCACCTATAATCATCAAACCCCAAATGATTGACATAGAAAACAATGGATTGGGTGATATAAGTACACCGATATCAAGTGAAACAGCTGGATTTGAAACCATCGCAGTAGTTGCTCCTTTTAAGCCTTTGACTGCTGAGCCTGATGTCAACATCATGGAAGGCTTGAAATCTATTTCCCCCGAAGATCTGGAAAAAACGTTAAATGTTAATGAAAAACTTACAGCAGCTGGAATGGAGGCACTCGATAGCCTGCCACGTATCAGTGAAATATCTGAATTGGTTCAGAATTTGCAGAAAGGTAAAAAGCATGAAATCAACAAGGTAAAATGCTTGAAAGTTGACATTGAATCTGCGCAGCGACTGATAACCGGACAAATGATTGAGACACCACACGGATCAGTCTTTGTTCCTGGTCAAACTCTACAGACACCAGTTGGTACGAAATTTGTTCCAGGTTTCACTGTTCACACACCAGACGGACCGATGTTGATTCCTGGTCAAATTATCACCACTGAAGAGAAAGAAGGAGAGAAAGTACCAGTGTTTGTTGCAGGTCAGACATTTAGAACAGAAAGTGGAGAAAAGTTTGTTCAAGGTCAAACCATACACACAATTGATGGAACCAAATTTGTGCAAGGTCAGACAGTGTTGACAAAAGAAGGACCAAAATTCGTGGCAGGTGTCACGTCAAATGAAGGTAATTTTATACCTGGCCAAACTATCGTCACACCAGACGGTCCTAGATTTATCCCTGGTCAAACCACTACAGATCAACATGGTGGACAGGTCTTTGTACCAGGTCAGAGTGCACAAATAAGTAATAGTTGGGAGTTTATTCCTGGACAGTGTGTAACTACTCCATCTAATGAAAAAACATTTGTGCCTGGACAGACAATGCTCACAACAGAAGGTGCTCGATTTGTTCCTGGTCAGAATGTCATTTCAACTTCCGGTGAAGCACAATTCATGCCAGGTGTAACTGTTGAGTCTAGTGAAGGAGCAAAGTTCTTGCCAGGTTTAACTTTAAATACACCTGATGGCATGAAATTTGTTCAAGGGCAAATGGTGAAGACTTCTGATGGAGAAAAGTTTATGCCAGGTTTGTCTTCTATTGGTCCAGAAGGATTCAGATTTGCAGCGGCAAAAAGTATAAATGACATAATGTTTCTGGAAGCGGTTCCGAAAGGTATACCAATTGACACGAAAACAGCCAAGCAAATTTCTTACTCAAAACAGCAAGAAACGTTTGGCCATGTTATGCAAACTGAGAAAGGAATTGAGTTTATACCAGGTACTCCTAAGAATTTGCCGAAAGACAAGAGGTTGGTTCCTGGTCAAATGGTACGAGACGATGCAAATAACGTTCGCTTTGTTCCTGGAATCATGACAGAAACTGGTTTTCTACCTGGACAACTGGTGGCCACTGAAAAAGGAGAGCAGTTTGTACCAGGACAAGTGGTTGACACTGTAGATGGTCCCAAATTTATTCCAGGTAGAACTGTGGAAACCAGATCAGGACCAAAGTTTATTCCAGGTCAGAATGTAGAAACACCTGAAGGACCTAGGTTTGTCCCTGGACAAATAGTGGAAACAAAGGTAGGACCGACTTTCATTCCTGGTCAAATAATATCAACTGAAGATGAAGGATCGAGATTTGTTCCAGGTCAAGTAGTAGATACTCCAGATGGCCCTAGATTTGTACCAGGTAGAGTAGTAGAATCTGAAGAATTTGGAGTTACGTTCGTTCCAGGTCAAATAGTGCAAACTGAACAAGGACCTAGATTTGTTGCTCCCGACTTAACCGACACACCAGAGGGAGAGTTCGAATTTTCTGTTCAAGGATTTGCAGTGACTCCAGAAGAACTGAAACTACTGAATACCCAAAACGTTTCTTATAGTTCTTCGGCTAGACATTTTGGAGATATAAGTGTGGGTTCTAGGATATTGCAACAGCTGTCAGAAGCAGGAATGTCCGTAGGTAACGGTCATGTATTATCTGAACTACCTCACGTAGGTGTTGATGTGGATCCTAAAGCAGTTGCTCTGGAGCATGCTTTAGTTATTGCTGAGAAACTTGGTCTACGGGGAGATTCAGCTGTAAAAATGGCGCAGATTGTGTCAACAGTGGCTCAATTAGCGAAAAGCGTAGCTCAACAATCCAGACAACAATTTCACTCTTCACAAAATGGTACGAAATTTACTAACGGTCATCACAGTAAACAAAGTATAGTTAACGGAAATGGACAACAAAATGATGATAATAGTGATCGAGTTGAATCAGCAATAAAAAGTGCAGTAGCTGCAGCAGTAATGGCCTTTTCCACCGATAAATGTTTGAATGATGAAGAACAGAATCAAAATTATGTTTTTTTTGTGATAAGTGAAGCTTTTAATGTTTTGTTACGTAGCCAATCAACGGGCATTAGTGAATCGATTGATTCAGCCTTATATTTTTTATTATTACCTGAAAACCGAAATGCAGTCTGCAAAGAAGCAATATCTAATTTACTAGAAGAAAGCAATAACAAAATAGATATTCTCAAGTCGACAATTGTATCCAGTATGCTGAGAGAAGAAGTAGTATTAGACAGACTGGCTCAAGTTTTGGAAGAAGAAAATGGCAGCGATCTTGTGGGATTCGCATTCAAAGCCTTGTCTAAAGGAGACCCAGCACTAGTTTCCAAAGTCCTAGAAAAAGTTTCTCAGGATGTAGCCTGTGTTGCCACCGAGAAAGAAGCTGCTGAAATTGTGCACAGAGCAATTGTTCAAGCGGTTCGCGAGTCAAGTGAAAGTCGGGTCAAAGAACTGCTCAACCAAGAAAGCACGAAAGTACGCGAAATGATTCTACAAGCTGTAGGACTTGCTAAAGCTTTAGGTCTGTCGACTGTGGCTAATAGTTTGCTTGCTGTTATAAGTGATGAGACTTCAACACGTGCTCTAGCTGGTGACAAGGTAACACTTGATATTTTGAAGAGATTGACAGTAATGAGGAAGCTGGCGGAATCGAGACCGCAATATGTCAATGCGTTGAGAGATTTGTGCAGCGATCCGGAAATGGCACGCAGAGATCCAAGATTGAGGACACTGGTGAGAGAAAGTGCCGCTCTTATGATTGTCCCAGAAGAAGCTCCTCTTCAGTCGTCGGTGGATATTCCAATGTCACTGCTGAATGCTGAAAATAGTCTAGCCATTGAAGACTTCCTTATGCGGAGACGACAACGAACTTCCACAGCACCGTCGATTATTATGATTTTAAAGCAAGGTCTTCAGGCAGTTGTTCCTAGAGAAGCAGCCAGATCGGTCCTGAAAGGAGAAGTCGCTTACACAGTTTTAGATGAAGAAGGCATTAGACATTTCGAACCGCTGCATGTTTTTTCTGCTCTAAAATTAAACAAGCCCGCAGCACATAGATTTTCAATGTATTGCTGTCCAGTGGCTCAGGACGACGATATTGATACAGAAATGATGACAACGTTTACCGGTGGTAATGTCTCAGTGACATCAACGAGTAGTTTAGACGAATCTACGTTGCAAGAGAATGGGGGATTTGTAGACGCTAGTGGTTTTACATTAACTCCGTCGGAACGAACAAATTATTCAATTAGTAGAGAAAATACACCGAGTTTTCGTAGAATCAGCAATTTGTTTTTCGATGATACTGAAAAGGTAATTTTGATTAATAATGTCATTTTATAACACAAATGTAAATGTCTTTATTTTTAATTTCTTTTATTTATAATAATTTAAAAATATATTACTTTTACATGCAAGTATTTATAACTCTTATAAAGAACCCATTTAACTGAAACCAGTTCTCGAATCTGTTGATTATAAAAATAGATTGCCTAAAAATGCATAGATAGATATTTAAATGGTTTGAAGCTTTCAGCTATTTTTATTTTAGATTAATGTAAGAAAGTTTATTGCTTTTCAGAAATTAATAAATTATAATGCTAAATGAAGTATGTATTTTCAGAAATCGGAAAACTTTATAGTTATAAAAGATTATAAAGGAGAAGCTGAAGAAGAATTTGCATTAAATGTCGGAGATATCGTAGAAGCCATTGAGTATGCAGATCCTTCAAAGTAAGTTTTATTATATCATCCAAGCTAGATAGTTATGCAGAAGAAAAACAAATAAATGCAAAATTTTGTTTATTATGTTTAGTCTTCTATTTTGAAATTGCTTTTATCTTTTTTTAAATTTTATGCTACTTAATATAAAAGTCAAACATAATTAATAAAAAAAATTTAACCTAAAACCGTAGCCTTAATTAGTTAATTAGATCAAGAAAGCTAATTCATTCTTTTCAAAAGATAACTTTAGCTCAATAATGGCAACTCGTGATTATTAGCTTGCTTTCCAGCAGATCTATTTTAACCAAGCATCACCATCGCACTATGCCATCCTCAATGACGAGCAAAGATTAAAGTCGACAAAGCAAAACGAATGTTGAAACAATGTTTTACGACACGTTTCCAAAGCAAAAGTTTCATTCTACCTTTGGATCAATTTTCCGCTTTCAATTAACTCTTATTTGCTTTCAAACTTGTTACATGTTTTGGCAGCACAAACGCTTTAAAATCCCAGAGATTTTTTCAACTTGGTTGAATTCTTTTCTGTTTACATTTCTCAGAGTATCGAAAAAGGATGCTGATTTAGAGGTGGGCAAAATTGAAGATCGTTTGGATAATTCGGCAGCTAAACACAAACTGTTAGTACGACCCCGTCGTAACCATTTAGATCCAAGAGCTCGCGGTGTTTCTAGGTCAAGTTTACATTCAAATGCCAGTAGGTAAGAAAAAATGCTCGAATAAAAATAGCCTATAGCAGTTGAAAAATAAGTTTCATCTGTTGTTAAAGTTATAAAAAGTGTAATAGTAAGTAAAAATCAAACGGCATTTTTTCGAGTTTAATTTGCCACTGTAAGTATTCAAGGTCAAACGTTTGAAAGAAATATATATATGCGACTGTCGCTTTGCGGGATGTCTGTGACGTTGGACCGGCTAACCGAAGCCAATGACCTCACTGAATCTTATTCTTCTCTCCCCCGTATTAAACTAAATTTATATATACATATAGCAAAGACTTTAAGTCTAATATGTAATACCCATTATTTAACAGTTTACTTTTTTCTCTTCAACAAATCACCTTTATGTTGTTCTGTTAAATTTTCTTTAGCAAGAGTTGCTAAGTATAAAAGTTGTAAAATGTTTATGCAATTTGAACATCATTATTTTTATTTAAAAAATAAAATGTTGATAAACGTTGGTGCCAATCATTATATTTAGATGTTATTCTTGAATTGTTTTTGTTCGATGGATGATTTTCTCACATAAAAACAGATATATCAAGTGATGTATAGAATGATGTGCAATCACTTTTCATTGCAACCTTGGCTAAGTTGTACTTAGTTCAACCTACATCTCCATATTATTATTAAAAAATCTGGAACACTTTTCGCTAAATTTAAATTGTGCAAAATGAATTGTAACGGTTGCAGTATCATATTTTTGTTGAGCAACACACTTAATGGTTTACATTAAGTTTCTTTTTGTCATGCAATAATTTGAAATTCACAGGTATAAACTGATCGCATAAATTATTTGAATATTTAACTAATATTCATTAAATTAAAGTTTATTTAAAACTTTCTTAATTTTAATTATAAATCACTTAAATAATTAACAGTATTGCCAAAACCCATAAATTATTAAAAGTGTGATATTGGCACTAAGTACAGCTCTTTGCAGCCAACTAAGAGTTCTAAATCAATTTCGATACAGAAAAATGATTATTATTATAAGTCTGTTATCTTAATAGATATCGCTTTAAGTATAATTAATTGTTGAGAAAACTTAAAAGCGACGATGTTTTTGAAAATACTTCTCTCGATCTTGCCAATTTACATTATTTCACAATTGGAATGTGATCGGTGTAAATTTAAATTAAAAATATTTGGCTTTGTGTCTGTCTGTAACACAAAATAACACAGACAAGGAGGTAGACTTGTTGCATTTCTTTACGCCAAACTAATCGATGAATTAGTGTTTGCGATGAGTGGCACTTGAACGCTTGAACTGCAAAATTGCTGGCAATATTGCCGATCAATGGGTCACAAACAATTTAGTGTACAAAGTCAGACAATTTTCGGTTGGATTCAATCCATTCAAACGGCGTCAATATCTTAGCCAGTCGTGAGTTAACCGTCCTGAAAAGACAACGATGAATGACATCGTAGTTGTCTAAGCTAGTCACTGACCTGTTCGTAATTTATCATTAGAAAAGTTGTATTTTTGGGAAAGTAATTTGTAAGATTTTGCACTTCTTCTTCAAAAAATTAAGTTAAAATAAATCATAGATAGTTTTGTGAATAAAGTTATCTGAAAATGAAAATATGTAGAAACAATTTAGTTATAATGTTTTGAAATATAATAAGTTTATATTTTTATCTTTTAGTGTATATGTACGGACAGTTGAAGGAAGGGAAGGATGGGTACCAATGTCGTTTGTCATGCAAACTGCCGGCAGCGAAGAAAGTTCGACAATCACAAGCCACCATAAACCAGAAGACTCAAAATACCGAAGAGAGTAAGTGTCTTATCATGATTCAATTGAAAAGAAAAAATAAAATTATCGTTCCCGTATAATCTGAGTTTTTCAGTTTAAATAAAAGCTCATGGTTTTCAATTGAGGGGGTTAAAAGCTGGTTTTACAATAATTTAAGTCACAGGGAACAATTCAAATTGAATTGATAAATTTCAATTTGTTTTTTCAGAGCCGTCATAAAGGAATTGGTCGAGACCGAAGAAGAATTTGGCAGAGATCTGCAACAAGTTGTAGAACGGTATTTAATACCTTTGGATAACCCAGACGTACCTCGCATTGTTCGTGACAATAAAGATCTTATTTTCACGAACCTCAAGCAAATTGCCGATTTTCACAACACGTATGTATACTATGCAGACATATACAATATAACATACCGATCATTACTGTTACAGAAACAAAATTCACTTTACAATCAGTTATCACACAAGATAAAACGTTTTGATTTTTCAAAGTATTTGTAACATTTTTCACTTTCACATATATTTTACAATTTACAACATTTTTACATTACAATTTTGTTTCTATACTGTTAAACAAAAATACGAATTAAAATACACATACAATAATAATTTATTTAGCAATCGTAGCAGATGTGTAAGTTCAGTTTGTTTGATTTCGTGTATGTGTTTATTTTAATAATTTATTTACTTCAAATGAATAAACTCCTTTGTTTTAATCTAAAACAAATTCTAATTATGCAGTATTAGATTTTTTAATTACAGTTGCTAATTCATAAATTTTTCAGCTCACATCATTGTAAACAAGTTAATAATGTTAATTGTTCATTAGATAAAAAGTTATCTATTGTGATTAACCGTAAACTAAACAGTCACATGTATGTTAATATGATAATTTTCATGTACAATTTTTTGTTTAATCCTGTGTGACTGGCAAATTGTAATTAACTCAATTATGATCCCATTTAAAGCGGGTTCATTTTTTAAAACAAAATAACTCCGTGGCATGTAAATGTTTTTTGTTGTGCCGTGACATTAATTTTGGCCTTACTTAGATCGTTCGGCAGGGTGCTCATCGAAGGTGTCAAATATTACGCGGACCAACCACGCATGCTCGGAAAAACTTTCCTGAGATTGGTAATTAATTATTAATTTTCTATTAGTTTGAATGCAATATTATTTATTGAATTATATTGAATATAGATGTAAAAATTTCAGTCCTCGAACATAAATTTATTAGATAAAAAGTTTTTAAAAATGGTAATTGATTGAAATAAATATTTACTCATAATTACTTTAATGATAGTAAAACGAAAAATACAAAGTTTTCAATAAATTACAATAATTATAAACATTTTAATGAATTATGATTAACGAATGATCTATCTGTTTAATAGAACTTGAAATAAAAATATGTATAATATTTTACAGAGTTTTAATTTGTTTTTTTTATTTAAGTAGAAATTTTTCTTTCTTTGAATTTTTATATTTTCTATTGCACTTAAATGTTTTATTTTTTTATAAATGTTTCATGATTTGCAATGTAAATTTAGATAAATTTAAACATTATTTAACTTAAATTTTTCGTTGTTAATTTAAAACGTATAGAGATCTCTATTACACGTAATTGCAACAGCCTGAAATATGTTTATCCGTTTTACTTCTGTGATGCACTGGTTGCAGCAGGCAGGGGCAAATAAGTATTGAGAAAATTAATATATAGACTTTATATACTATATTTTTACGAGATAATCTTATAATTAAAGTTTAAATTATTACTTTCCTAAAAAAAAAATTTTTTTAAATAAAAATCTTTTTTTCGATTAAAAATTTAATAGCTGCATTCAAATTTTGTCTAAACATTGTATAACAAAATTAATAGATTACAGTGTTTTCATACATGAATAATATATTAATTCAATAAATAATATGCATACAGTTAGATTTAAACAACATAAAATAATGAATTTTTATTTATCATAGGAAAGAGATTTCGACAAGCATGTGGCTTACTGCAGAGATGAACCTCAAGCACAAGAATTTCTTTTAAACGATGAAGTTCGTGAATACTTTGAGGTAAATATAAAATTTATCGTTATATATAATTACTTTTTATCAAATTACTCATAATTTTGAAAAATGATTAAAAACTTGTCAATTCAGCATATTGAAGAAGAAATCAACAAAATAATTAAACCATGTACATTGTTTTTTTCTTTTAAAATAAGATTAATTTAACTGAACAAAATATAATAAAATGAAAAAAATTATTTAGTTTTTGTAAAAACTAAATTATTGTTTCGATGGTTTTTTGACAGATTTCATCTGTAAAATTGATAGCTATTGTAAAGTTATAAATTTATAGTGGAATGTTTTTTAATATATTATTTATTTATTCATTTAATGTAATATGGATGTTCATGAAATGTTGAAACATATATGTCGCATTACTAAAGTATTATTTTAAAGTATTATTAAAAACATAAATTTGAGTTTTTAAATAATTCAAAATATTAAAGTTCTTTTTTAAAACCATTTTGAACTAGAATAAATAATTTCGCATTACAATTTTGATATTAATTTACACATTTTTAATTCTATTAGTCGGTAAGCCGATAAGAAAGCTTTCTGTAGTTTTCTAAAGTAGAAATAATTATAGTAAAAAATCATAAAATTTTTCATACAACTGATATTTGTTCTATAAAAATGACAATATTAAGAAATAAGTAAAATTTAAAACAAAAGAAATATATTATTTTTAGAATCAAAAATTTTCCAGTGTGTAATTTATATTTTTAACTTTATGTTTTTATTAATATAAAACATACATTTAGTAGTACGATCCAGTTTATGTTTTTAGAAAAACACAATTTATCGAACTTTTTAGGAACTTTTTTTCAGTTTATTGCTACTATAATAATTTATGCTTTTAATTATCAGAGTATAATTTGGAATAGTGGAAATTTCTCAATTATATAACTTTAGAAACATATGGGCGGCAGTCCAGGCACCAAAATAACTAAGTTTATTTTTGACAAGAGAACATTTTCTGTTTTAATACATATTGACTTTTTCCGAAATAATATACAACAAACAATTAATTAGACGAGAAAAGTGTTACTGACACGGTAAAACTTTTTGAAAAAAAAATTAAAAATTTATGTGATAATTCTTTATGACTTTCTCATTTAACAGCTAACAAACTAAACATTTATAAAATAATTATTATATTTTACACCAAATATACTTTTATATTTCATAAGGATTTTGAAATTTCCTAATTTATGACTATCTAATCTTAGAATGAAGTGTAACTAATTTATAATTAAAATAAGATAAACAATTAATTGAGATTAAAATAATTAGGATAAAATTAATTTAAATTAGATTCTTTTTCTTCAGAATATTTCATCTTAATTATTTATATCCGAAGCAATTTCATATGTAATTAATATTTGTGAAATAATTTGTGTAATAATGTATTATTTCATTAGCTTTAAAATCCTTGAAGGCAATTTCAAAATATCAACAAATTTTGCAATTCGATTCAAGTGCAATTAGTGTGTTTGCCAAAGGCCCTGACGACGACAGCCCGAAAGCCTCTAACAACCGGTGAAGCTTTGCGGGTTAGTCCGTCAGGTTTCTGGAATGTCTTGTTTTCGTTGACACTGTGTATTTATGCGTATCCACGATCGTGGATTAGTATCCGTCGTACATATTGGTCAGTGTACGTTAGTCTCCGGCTAAGTTTAGCTCTAGCCGTATTGGTCGCACTCATCACAGAAACCGCTAGTGTGGAAATACTGTTAAACCACTGACTACTGTTTCACATCCTTTGCCGGACCTATCACTACTTAATTTAACCCCCAGTTGAATACATTTTTTTCATCAAACTTTATTTTTCATCAGATATTCTTGTTTTTTAAGGTGCGTGTCTGTGTTTTAGTGTGATACATTTTTTTACATTTTTGTTACTCATAATTTATCGCTGTTGGGACGGTTCAACCATAATTTTATTTTAATAAGATTTTTTAGGATTAAAGTTAATAAAAAAAGGTTTTGATGTTTGACTTTTTTTAAAATTAGATTTTGATATTGAAATTTCCGGCAAACTTAAGAAATCAAGTTTGAGACACTGGAAAGTAGTTTAACTTTTATTTGTTTCCGTGACGTAATTTTAGTCTAGTGACGGTTTAAAAATATCCAACGATATGAAAATTTATATAGCCGGGTGTTGTGAGTGTGCTTTTTCTGCAGCTTGAGGCTGCGGGTTTAGTGTTTTCATCGAATTTCACATTGGATTACATTGTATGAACAGTGAAACAAACATTTATTTATAAAATCAGTGTGCTGTTGTTTCGATAGTGAAAAGTTTACAAATTTTTTGTATTATTTTGAAATTTAGTTTCACTTATGTTTTTCAATTTTCTTTTTGGATACAATACGGATGTAGGCTCTGAAACCATTTGTTTTTCAAAACAGGAACGAAGCCAGACACTCGTCGACGACAAAACTGTGGCGGAACATTTGAAGCTTCCAATACAACGTATTAACGATTATCAACTTCTTCTGAAGGTAATAAATATTTATAATTATTATCAGTTTAACAATAATATTAAAAAAAATTGATCTAAGAAATTAAATTTTTTTCATACAAAATTCACTTTTTCAAGTATGATTAACAAAATATTCTATCATTTAGTCAGAATATAATGATAAATTACAAGAAAAATCGTAAATATATTTTTAATAAAAATGTAAAAGATGAAGGCTATCGTATTTTCCATTCAACAAAATTAATAAGACTCTTTTGGCATAGTCTAGAAATAATCAAGTGAGATAAATTAAATGTTGGTAGCAAAATTATAATCAAGTTAAACGATTTTAAAATTACTTGTTGATTTTTTCATTTTAACTGGTTTTATATTCAGAAAAGTAAGATTTGGTTTTTAAATTTGTATTTTTAGTCACTGCACAGAAATGACACGTATTGGGGGATTTTTTTAAAACGGAAAATGAAAATAAATTAATTTGCAACTCTATGTATTTAGCTACATTGACATCAATTTCGTTAATTTTCCGCAAAATGCATCTATATGCATTTGCCAGACTTTTTAAACACTTGATGTGACAGTGGGCAGATAATTTTTCATTCTCCATTATACGGTCACCGTCTGTAGAATTAAATTCAACAGATTCTAATTAATTAAATAATTTAAATTTAAACTACAATAATGTAAGAGTATTTTTAAATGTTAATTTAATTTAATTTTACTTTGTAATTTATTTATACAACTTTTCAATATTTTATTGATTAATGGGGTTAATTGACTATTAAATTTGTTTGGTGAGATTTGCTATCTTGTTTTGACGACATCTTTGTTTGATAAATTCAGTCTTACACGTAGTGCAGATATATATCACATTAAACTGTACATATACAACATTGTTTTCTTGAGAATGTCGTTCATATACACTGGTGTGCTAGTATCCGAATACGAGTGGGCGCCGTACGAATTTAGCACTCTAAAAACAGGTCATCTTCATGGCACGTTATTCTTCCTACTGTAACTCAAACAAACTAAGTAAAACACCTCGAACATTTTTACAATTAATTTTGCAATCATAAACAGCGATTAATTATTTATTTATGATCACGTCAAATTTTCAAAAAAAATTATTTTTATGTCAAAAGAAGTAATAAATTTTATGAATTATTAATACCGTTTTGTGTAAAGCAATTTTATAATGATTTTATTATGTTATTTTTGAAAACGATAGAGTAAAAATAAAAACATTAATTAAACAAAAAATAATAATAATATTTGTACACCTAATAATTTGAAATAAAGTAAATTAATTTACAAAATTAGATTACTGATTGACTTTTATCAAAAATTTAAGAAAACTTTTACTATTTTAAACTGTATGTAGGAGTTGGTGAAATATTCGACCCGACTTGGGGAAGACTGTGACGACCTCCAGAAGGCCCTGGAGTTGATGCTTGGTATCCCTCATCGAGCAGCGGATAATAAATTTATCAGTAATATCGAGGGATATAAAGGAAATATTCATAAACTCGGAAGACTGCTTACACACGTTGGTATTATTTAGGCATCATTATGATGCACATTAAAAATAATAACTAATCATCGTCACTGATTTAATTTTCAGGAATGGTTTACTGTTCTTGATAAAGAAGGAAAAAGTAAAGAAAGATACCTATTCCTTTTTAAAGCTCGTATTCTTATTTGTAAAGTAAAACGCATTTCGGAAGACAGATCTGTTTTTGTTCTCAAAGATATTATTCGTGTAAGTATAAAAAAATGTATTTTTCAAAAAACACTACAGAAATGTAGAGAAAAACATAAAATTTATTTAAATTAATTTAATTGTTCATTCAAGATACCTGAAGTAGAAGTTAAAGATCATCCTGAAGATTTTCGTGTATTCGAATTACATCAGCCAGGAATCGTCGGCTATCCTCTGACTTTAGTTGCCCACAAAGATCCCGTAAAGGCCTACTGGTTGAAAGAAATACGACAATATGCTAGTGACGTTGTAGCTCTTGCAGAACACGCGGCAGATGACCTACAACTCACAGAAGAACCTGAAACCAATGAAGAATTCAAAGTTCCTACCACTCCTGAACTTTTCAATGTGGCTGCACCAGAAGAAGAAGACAAATCTGATGAGGCAGTAAAACCTGCAGTATTACCAGCGAAGACTGTTGAAAAGCCACAAGTAAAAGAGACTCCAGTACCAGCAAAAGAAAAAACACCAGAACCCGAAGTTATTTTCGAAGAAACATTTACATCGAAACCATCTTCAAGACAAGATCGGTATAAGAGATATTTCCAAGACGACGAAGAAGAGGAAGAGATAACTGCAGAGAAGAAGAAAAAAGAGACGCACGTTTACGAATACCAAAGGACCGAACCAAAACGAGCCTGGCCTGGTGAGCCTCCTGTACCTGAAAAACGAGAGGAAGAGTATACAGAAGTCAAAAGGTCAAGATACGGCGCGTGGCCAGGAGATCCTTTGCCTCCTGCTGAAGAAGGAGAACAACCCAACATGTCTCGACGATATTCGTCAAGCCGCTATAGTGCTTCTTCCAGACATTACGAAGGTATGTACTAAAAGAGCAATATAAAAAACTAGCTTAAAAATATATTAGTATGACTTAAGAATGACCAGAGAGAATTCAAATTGATCCCAGAATTCCCTAAATTCATCACAGAATGACTTCAAAATAATCCAAGATCAACCCTAAAAATACCTCAGAATGAATCTCAATTAAATCCCCAGAATGAATTAACATTGATTCCAAAATGAATTTAAAAGGACACCAAATGATTTGAAATGACTCTAAAAGTTGAAAACAACATTTTAAACTAATAGCCTAAAAATAGTTAAGCAGATAGACAAACAAACATATTTTGAGATTTAGTGTAGTAGTAAGATTTAATTTTAATTATTAAATTGTAATTTACTTTACAGAGTACTCGTCTGTGTCCAGCTCTAGAAATGGAGTAACTGCACACGCAGAATCTTCGATTTCCGCCACTGGTGCATCGAGAAGATATTCTGCAACTCTCGGAGGAGAAAACATAGTGGAATCCACTACTTCTTACGAGTCAAAAGTTGACAGAGCTGCGGTAAAAGATGTCGAAGAGAAAAAAGAAATTGAAACAAGCAAAATTGAAGAATCAAAAGAAATGTTGGCTGTAACGTCCACTGAGGGAGGAAGACCTGCATTCTCAAAAACTATTGAAGGATGTACTGTTGAACGTAAGTAACCTATACATGTTGGTTTCTAAGTAGATGTTTGTGATTGTAATAGAATATTTATAGAGAAAACGTCTCTTTTTATAATACGTTTTATTTATTTTTTCACTAATTTTTTCCCGAAATGGTCGGATTTTTTTTTCAGTTCACACATTTGAAACGTATTTTTTCATGTTTTAGAGATGCGAGCAAAAAAGGCTATGATACAGTCGATAGGTAATTTGTGAATGTTGTCAAGTGTAATTCATGGCTTTTGTAAAGAACTCTTTCTTGATTATTTTTTACCATGATTTACATGACTTGGTAGCAGCTTGAAGTATCATTGCTTTTCTAGCAATCAAATTATCACATGCTTAATCGACTATACCTTTTCATCATTTTTTTAAATGTTACAAAATATGTTTTATTCGTGATATGAAGTAAACAGTATTTGAAATGTAAATTATACGGTACTTCTCATTTTCAACCAAAATACACATATCTGGCACCATTATTTTGACATTCAAAACTTTCATCGGCTGAAATTCATTCATCATTTTGTTATTTTGAAATTTTGATATCATTATTTTTATGCTTGATTGTAATAAAAAAACGCATCAAGTTTCTGTCACTAACTATAATTTAATTTCAACAGCTGGCGAAACTGCTATCTTTGAGTGCGTTTTGACATCCAGTGATGACTCAACGGAAATGCAGTGGCTAAAAGACAACAAACCACTAGACGATAAATTGGCCGACAGAGTAAAAATAACCACCGAAGATAATGTTTTTAAATTAAAAATTCAAAACTGTTTAGAATCGGACTCTGGCATTTATATTGCTCGAGCAGCAAATTATGAAGGAAAAGCTTCGTGCACTGCACAATTAATTGTAGAAACATGTAAGTTTATTAATTATAATTAAAACCTTTGTGATGTTTTTAATTATAAGATTTTGATAAAAAAACATTTACTCGTTTTTTTAATAATTGAATAAGTGGGATTCAATTTTGAAAAAAAAACAAACAAACACAGTGAAATGCCGTGAAATATTAATAAGTGTTTAATTCAAGTTTCTTGACTAATTTACAATAAATAATTTTTATTAAAAATATAGAACAACCATAATATTCACAAATAAAAAAACTTACTTTTCTAACTTTAAATGTAAACTTTTTTAATCTGTAAATTGGAGTCTAACTAATTATTTCTCAAAGCTATAGAAGTAGATTTAAAAAAAATTATTAATCTAAATTATGGATATTAAACAAAAATGTAATAACTTAGTCAATAATTTATATCAAATTTGAAAAATTGTTCTTATTATAAAGTTAACTTATTTCTAATCAATAGTTTATTAATTAAATAAAAAAAAATTAAATGTATGTATATATTTCCCGAATTTTTAGTGACAGCTGAAGAGAAAAAAACAAAAGGGCCTACGCCACCAGTCTTGTTAGTGCAGTTGAAAGACACCGAGCTATTGGAACATACATATTTGCGATTTATGCTTAAAGTGAAAGGCAATCCCAACCCAACAGTTAAATTGTAAGTAATTTTTCTACTTCACTATACATTTAAATTAAACAATTCTTCTAATCTTGATATCTGATATTTGCAGCTACAAAGATGGCACACTTATAGACTCAAAGAATGAACGCGTTAAAATTTTAACTGAAAAAGCCGATAAAGGTTTTTACGAATTAATCATCCCAGAAGTGTTAGAGGAAGATGCCGGTAAATATTCTGTCACTGCTACCAACAAATCTGGGGAAGCAAACTGTGAGGCAACTGTAACAGTTGTTGATGAGAAGACAATGTTTGCTGGTTTACCGGAAGGTATGACAGAGCCAGGAGAAGAACCCAAATTTGTTTGGACAAGGGACGGTGTGCCTTTTGATCCAGAAGATCGTTTTAAAGTTTTACTGAAAGACAACGACGACACACTGGCTTTGGTTTTCCAGCATGTAAAACCAGAAGACGCTGGATTGTACACATGTGTAGCCCAAACAAATGCTGGTAATATCAGTTGTAGTGCCGAACTCACTGTACAAGGTACAGTAAATCATTTGATAAAGGAACCAGTGAAACCAGTTTTGGAGTGTGAAAATAAACAGTCAGAATGCACAGCTGGAGGATCAGCTATGTTAGATTTGCAGGTAAATTGTTTAATTTATCTTTATTTTGTTAGTAATATATATTATTTTAAAACATTTTAACATTTTACAGGTGAAAGGGTACCCGAAACCTGATATAAAATGGATCAAAGATGGAGAAGAACTGCTTCCTGGTGGGAGAGTAAAGTATCTTTGGGAAGATGAAGAATCCTTGTCACTGGTAATCAAAAATGTGTCAGTCAAAGATGCAGGAACTTACGTTTGTCGAGCGAAAAATGAACTTGGTGAAGATAGTACTCAAATTGAATTGATCGTAAAGTCTGCTCCAAAAATTATCAAAAAGTTGACAGACACTTTAATATTCACAAAACAAACTCTAACGTTAGAAGTGCATATGATAGCTTCTCCTGCACCTGAAGTCAACTGGTACAAAGGAGGAACTCTTATCACAGAAACAGATCGAATAAAGATTAAGAAAGAAGGAAACGAAGTTTATAAATTGGTTATTACGAATGTAGAAATGGAGGATGCAGGGTCTTATTCTATTGTCGCGAAGAATGAAATTAATCAGACTTCTGACATGTGCAATGTCAAAGTTAAATATCCTCCACGAATTCTCAAAAAGTTGATACCAGATCAAATGATCAATGAATTTGATTCTTTAACTCTTTTGATTGAAGTGGATGCTGACCCTAAACCAACAGTGACTTGGTTTAAGGATGGCAAGGTTCTGGAGATAAATGAAAGAATTACGATTACTGAAGAAAATAATACTTATATCGTCAAAATTACTGGAGTTGATGCTACGGATGCTGCTTCTTATAAAGTGGAAGTTAAAAATCCTGATGGTGTCGCCACAGATCAATCTAATGTTCAGGTAAAATATTATTTCAAAATTGGTTTTTAACCAAAGTGCTAACATTTTGTAATATTTGATTTGTTCACAGGTGAGATGTAAACCATATTTCAAAGTAAAACTGGAAGATGGTATTGCAAAAGAGGGACAGCCAGAATTCGAGTTCTCAGTAGAAATTGACAGTTTTGAAAAACCATCTGTGAAATGGTATATAGGAAAAGTTGAAATCACTGAGAAGAAAAAAGAATTTAAAACCGAGGAAGATGGAAATGTATATAAATTGAAATTGAAGGACATCCAAACAGATTCTAAGGGTGTATTTTCTGTTAAAGCAACAAATCAATGCGGTACCAGTGAGAGTATTGCAAGTTTAACAGTTCACTGTAAACCAAAAATTGTCAAGAAACTGTCTGATCAAAAAGTAAAAGAAGGCGATACTCTTAATTTAAAAGTGGAAATCTCAGGAACTCCAGATCCAGTAGTGACTTGGTGGAAAGATGGCAAAGAAGTATCTGCAGATGCGAATATCAAGATTTCTCGGGATAGTAAGAGGAAAGAAAGTTATGACTTGACAGTAACTTTAGTAAAAGGCCAGGACGGAGGCAATTATGAAGTCCGGGCTCAAAATGAGCTGGGAGGAGTTGTTTGCAAGAGCAAAGTTATTATTTTGAGTAAGTATAAAAACCTACATTTATACTTAAACAATTTAAATCTTTTTTAATAAAACGATAGTTCTACTATACAATTTTGTTACAAGATTTGTAAGTATTTTAAATTATAAAATATTTTGTTCCCATAAATGTTTCTTTACATGTTTGAATTTGTATTTTTAACTTTATTAATGTTGAATCAATGAATGAGTAAAATTTCAATGTTAAATTTTTATCTCCAAAAAGCATGTATGTCAGTAAATGTTTTCTTGTTTCCTAGCAAAATCCGAAGAAGTTGTTGAAGAAGAACCAACCGGACCTGAAGGTATAAAAAAATTAATATAATTTTTATTACTACAAAATTTTAGAATATTAAATACATTGCTCAATCTTTTGATAATTGAATTCGAATATTAAATCAAAGTACATTTTTAATATAGAATATTTTGGATCAATACATTTTGATATCAAAAGATTGAATGATTTATTGTAAACGAGACGCACAATAAATCATGATTGCAATGCAATATTCAAACTTGCAAAGATTGCAATGTGATTAAATTTAGTGAGATTGCACTCTAATCGAACTGAAATTTACAATCAGAGTTCAGTTAGATTTTTCAAGTGCTATAGAAAGCACGAACGGCACTCTTTAAGAGCTTAAGTAGATTCCTTACGTAGTGATGGGACCTTAAGCTTAGCTTATTGATTGTAGTTTTAGTCAATGTATACTAAAAATTTAGGTTACACCAAAATGGAAAAGAAAGTTGAAGTTCTTCGAAGTGCAGGTGACACAATTACAATTTCCACGTCTTCCACAACTACACATGAGGCAATTATGACAGGTAACATCCTCAATCATTTTCATCATAAAATCATCTATTAATTCTTGAACTTTGAGTAAATTTCAAAGTCCATTCAAAATCATTCATTCTCAAACGGCCAAAAAATTGCTTTTGCAAAATTGTAGTGATTAATAAAAGAATGTGTCATCGAATCATCAACAAATGACAGTTACAAGTATTTAACATACGGTCGTTTATATACTTCTTTAAAAAAATTGATTTTTATACTTGAAAAATTAAATTCCAAAATTTAAAAAATTAAATTATTACATCAACAAAAGTGATATATTTTTTGAAAACTAATCATTAGTTATCATTATAATTAGTTTTTTAGTCATACAATTTTAAACAAAGTATTAGACAAAGACACTTCACAGGTCCCGATGAGACGCACTGTATCAGCAAAATGACTTCGACGAAAGTCGAGTGTCAAGAGTTGAACACTGAAAATGCAGATGTGGAAGAGATCGCGTCATACAGTTACACAGTACATGAAGAAAATGATTATGAAAAATCGCAAAATGGTATCCTTGTTGAAGAGTTTACCGACAGCGAAGAAAAACGATCAAACTTTGCTCAAAATCGTGGTGTTTCAATTATGTCTGTTTCTGATGATGAATCAACAATGAAAGGTATATCGAGAGATGTAAGTAATGATGAAATCCATGCAGTAGTGATGACAGAAGAAATGAAAGTCACAAATGGCTCTTACGAAGAGTTGAATGGATTCAATGAAAAACATGTTGAAGAACGAGTTATAGAAAACTCCAAACCTCTCAGAGGTACACTGTTATCAGAAACTATAATAGAAGAGAAATCCATCGAAGAGTCGATAAGTGAACAACCTTCAGAAGAAATTGTTCATCTAGAAAATGGTGTTTCAAAGAGTAGTAAAATGTCGAGAGAAAGTTCTATTATAACTGAAGATAAAGTTTCTCGTCAGAGTTCAATACAAAAGGACAGTTATCTTTCACGACAGAATTCTACCATAGAGGATTATGAATCTCAAACAACCGTGGAAGAAGAAAAAAGATATTCTCGGCAGAATTCCATAAAAAGTGAAAAACAATTATCTCGAGAATCGTCGATTTTAGTTGAAGATAAGTTGTCAAGGCAAAGTTCAATGCAAACCGAAATTTCCGAGAGTACGAAACAAGCTAGAAAATTGTCTCGAGAAATTTCGGAAATTGTTGAAAATAATGTATTACGTAGAAGTTCTGTTCAGACGAATGGAACAGTGGAAACTGTTACCAGTCAGAGAGCAGAAATAGGAAAAAGTGCTTATTCAAGACAAAATTCGACAACTTCAGAAGTTCATTTGTCTCGACGAAGTTCTCAAGTAGAAGAAATTGAACTGCCAAAACCTCAAAAAGCTGTGGTTGAGGAGAGTTTATTATCACGACAGAATTCTAGGAAGGAATCATTTAGTTCTAAATCAAAAACAGTTGAAGTTGAAACACTGAGCAGGAAAAGTTCTATAAAAGCAGAGATAATTAATGATAATGAAGAACAAGAAGACGAGGAAATGAAAGCACTTTTTGATAGAATCAAAAAGCAACGTAGTGTTTTAGATGAAATCCTTGATAAACAGCAAGAAGAATCTGAAGAATCAGGTAAAAAAATGAAAAGTGATTAACCAAGTTCATTAATAATAAACACTGATAAACATACGAAGTTGATAACTCTTACAGATAAAAATTTTGATATAATAATTTTGAATAGTCTTTTCTTTTCTTGAATAATATATACTAAAACACTTTGCAAAACTGAAACATGTTTACGATAATCAGTTCATCTTACTCAATCATTGTATTAATTTGATTATTTTATAAGCTTCGCATGCTGCTAGCAAAAGATTGGTTCAAGGTTTTATTCTAAATTAAAACTTTTTTCCATCTTTGCTTACAAAATTGTTCAGTCAGATATCACTTCTGGTACTAGTCTACATTTTGAAGAGGTAAGATCTGCTAATCAAAATAAGAAAACAAAATTCTCCCCTTTACAATGCTTCAATTATAATATTGCCTTAGATGTATTAATTTTTAGTTTGAATTTTTGCTTATTGAAAAACAGTAGTCTGCTAAATTAGCGGACTATAAAATCAGCTTCCAATGTATTTTGTTTTTCTTTAAGCTCCACCTTCGATCATCAGTTCAACTCTTGAAGATAGAGATGCATTTGAAACTCAAACAATTAGATATGACATCAAAACTGCAGGAATACCAAGACCCGAAGCAAAATGGTTCCAAAATGGCGAACCACTTAGAGCAACAGATAAATTTAAATGGGGCAACACTGGTGACAATTTCTTTTTCTCTGTATCAAAATTAACGCCAGATGATGAAGCTATTTACTCAGTTGAATTCACAAACAAACTTGGATCAATTACTCAAGAAGGTTTATTGACAGTTGGACCAGTTGACGGATTGAGATTGCCAAAATTCCTTCAACCCTTGGAAGATCAAGATACTGTAAAAGAAGGAGTCGTTACGTTCAAAGCAATAGTTACTGGTGAACCAGTTCCAGAAGAAACATGGTATATACATTCTCGTTATTATTGATTTACCAAAGTTTTTTGTTTAAATGAATTATTGTATCTAGGTACTTTGAGGGAGAAGAACTGCCAGTGGAAATGGGTAAGAAAGACGCAAAGTATAAGGCTGAAGTACGCAGTGAACCGTACATAGATGGACTGAAAGAATGCACATATGTTCTGAAAGTTAGCAAATGTAATGTTCAAGATACTGGTAAATATTCAATCAAAGTTATCAACGAATATGGAGAAGCAGAATCCGAAGTAAGAACGTTTACAAATTATATTAGTTTTTTTTATTAACCAATTACAAATAAGTTTATAACATTTGATTTATATTCTAGGCCGAACTTGCTCTTCTAATAGCTCCTGAATTTGAGTCATTTAAGGATCTAAAGGCACCAGCAGGAGAAGCAAATGTTTGGGAAGCCAAAATCAAAGCCAATCCCAAGCCAGAAGTGATCTGGACTAAAGATGGTAAAGTTCTTAACGATGATGAACATTTCAGTGTAGAAGAAAATTTCAAAAAAAGGTCTTATAAACTTCACATTAAAAGTGTCGAAGACACTGATGTAGGAAAGTATAGAGTTACTGCTAAAAATGAGTATGGAGAAGCAAGTGATACCGCTGAGTTATCAACATACAGTAAGTAAAAACAATTTTATTGTTTCATATAAAATAAAATTTAATATACCACAGATTTTACACATAATTTTCTACTACAGCTGAAGCTCCAGCTTTCGAAAATGAACTTCAAGATGAGTCGGTTAGGGATCAAAATGACTATGAAGTTGTTCTTAAAGTCACTGGATTCCCTAGACCTGAAATTAAATGGTTTAAAGATGGTAAAGAAATTAAGAAAAGTGATGATCATCGTATCATTACTACTTATTTAGAAGGCAATTATGTGATCACTAAATTTGAAATAAAAAAGTATAGTGCCAGTGAAGTTGGAACTTACAAATGTACTGCCTCAAATCCATATGGAGATGTAGAAACTGTGGCAAAATTGTCATTAACCAAATTCCCACCGACGTTCAGTAAAATTTTGCCTGGATCATTAGATATTGATGAAAATGAAACTTTGGAATTATTTGCTGCAGTTGATGGCAGTCCAATTCCAGATATTAAATGGTACAAAGATGGAGAAGTGATAACACCTGACGATCATGTGAAGATAGAAATTCAACCAGATGGCAATATGAAATTGTCAATTAAAAACATAAAACCTTTGGACAGTGGTTCATATAAGGTGGTAGCATCAAATCCAGGAGGTTCCAGAGCTACATCGTGTTCTGTAGCTGTTATGCGTGAGTTTTTTATCCATTAAAATGTTGTATCTATCAATAATTTAATTTGATTAACCTTATATTGAGTTAGATTTTTTTATCGAATTTCAGCTGAAAAGAAAAAACCATACTTCTCCAAACCTTTGGAAAATAAAACAATTATTGTGGGTGAGCCTTTGAAATTAGAAGCTCAAATTATAGCAGTGCCAAATCCACAGGTTCAGTGGTTCAAAGATGGTCTACCAATCAGACAAACAGTAGGAGTTAATTTTGATACAGAACCTAATGGAATAATGGGTCTTTCAATTGACCAAGCACGGCCTGAAAATGCTGGCACTTATTCTATTGTTGTCACTAATCCTCTTGGTGAAGCAACAAGTGAAGCAGCTATTGAAGTAGAAGAAAAAGAATCAGAACCCGTGTTTGTGGAGAGTTTACAACCTAGGACAGTCGTTGAAGGGTTTCCAACTAAATTGGAAGTTAAAACTATTGGAAAACCTGCGGCTGTACTTAAATGGTCTCATAACGGCAAGAAGGTTAATAAAATATTTATTAAAAATCTGTCGAATCTAGTTTTTCATTAATCTCTTTAAAAACAACTTTTATGTTAAATTCTATTGTAATTAAAACATAAAACTTACTATTATTATTAAAACAAGTCCACGAAAACTGGGCTCCCCATGGTATCCCTATCCTTTCGCCAATAATTAGGTAGTAACGGTGATTCCAATCGCCCTACCGAATGCCTAAGGTTGTCTACGGTTACATCCTGAAAACTCATTATCCATTTAAAAATAAGGTCCGAAATTACAGAACTTTTGCACGATAGATAATATGGTATTTCTTCTTCAAACTAAAGACACCATCTATATAGTTTACTAATATTTCTAATCAGCTTTTGTTTATAGCATCTAAGGTTTTAGTATTCTGTTGTTAGACCTATAGTGATTCTTGCCCTGTTTTCTTAGTTTAACAACCTTCTTAGTTTAATTATCTTCTTGGTCCATTTATACGACTTACCTCAAAGATGATGGTATCCTCAATGTAAATATGTGATAAAATATGTGACTAATTTTTGTTTCAGATTGTTCCTGACGGTCATCATATAAAAATTGTCGATATGCCCGATGGATCTCAAGCGTTGATAATTGATAAAATTACTCCTGAAGATGCTGGAGAATATGAAGCAATGGCTGTGAACACTAAAGGAATTACTGCTAGTAAAGGTGTTTTGACTGTTGTTGGTAAAGCAAATAAAGAAGCTCCAGAAGAAAAACCAGAATTTTTAAGTCCTCTACGAGATGTATCTGTTGAAGAAGGCAAACAGGTAAAACTAAGTGCTCCTATCAAAGGAAATCCCATTCCGGATGTTATATGGACTAAGAATGGAAAACCTGTCCGACAAACGGAAAGAGCTGTATTATCTTGTGATGGAAAGAAAGTTACTCTTGATATTAATCCAAGTACACTTGGTGACTCTGGTTCTTATGCTTGTAAACTGAAAAGTCCTATCGGAGAAGATAATGCAGAAGCTAAAGTTGTTGTGAGAAATATTTACCAACCACCAACCTTTCTTCAAAAGTTCACTGATATCCAGCAACTGCCAACTTATGATGCCAAATTTGCAGCTCGTGTTACTGGTATTCCTACTCCAGATGTTACTTGGTATTATAAGGGATCACCATTGTCAGAAAATGATAAATATAAAATCAAACGCGATGGGGATGCATGTTATCTATTTATTAAAGACTGTACATTCGAAGATTCTGGAAAGTACAAATGTGAGGCAGTAAATAAAGGTGGTAAAGAGTCTTGTGAAGCACAGTTGTCTGTAGTTGACAAAATGTAAGATATTGCAGTGTTTTTTGGTCCCAAAATTTGAATAGCCATTAATTTTTTTCTAAAATATAATACTTTTCGTTCATTTTCAGTGACAGAAAGCAGAAAGTGGAACCTCCTTCCTTTTTGAAGAAAATTGGTGACTGTGAAGTTTATAAAGGCATGACTGCTAAATTTACAGCATGCATAACTGGTAATCCAGAACCTGAGTTTGAATGGTTCCGTAATGGTGAGAAGCTTTGGGCGACAGATCGCATACTCATGGATCATGAAGGAAGTCTACTCCGTTTATCTATTTATAATGTCGATGACTGTGATGATGGTCTATATAGTTTAAGAATATTCAACCCGCATGGAGAAGACACATGTAAAGCTGACATGATTTATGAAAGTACGTCTGGTAAAATATCACTGATAATTTAAAACAAATATATCATTCCGCTTTATTCATACAATTTTGTTGAAAATTGCAGCCTTGGATATACGAAAAAAACCATTGGTGGAACAATACACCGAATATGAAAAATATCGGAAAACTGGTGTTCCTCTTCCTCTTGCATATGCTCCAATCATAAGTCGTATGATGGACAGACATTTGACCCTATCTTGGAAACCATCTATTCCAATAGGTCCACGTATTCCAGTAACATATCTTGTCGAAATGTGCGAACAACCAGATGGTGATTGGTTTTCAGCTCGATCTGGCATCAGAGGTTGTGTGTGTGACATTCGAAACCTTGTTCCGTTCCATGACTACAAATTCCGGATCCGAGTGGAAAATAAGTATGGCCTTAGTGATCCATCACCTTTCGCACAAACATACAGAGCTAAATTGGAACCTGATCCACCCAAATTCTTCCCCTATCTCGCTCCAGGAATAGATTTCCGTCCCGAAACTAGTCCATACTTTCCAAAAGATTTTGATATCGAAAGACCACCTTATGATAACTATGCCCAGGCACCACAATTTTTGCGTCAAGAGTATGAAATTCAGTACGGAGTCAAAAGTCACAACTGCAATTTGTTTTGGTTTGTTTATGGTTACCCGAAACCAAGAATGTCTTATTATTATAATGATCAATTGATTGAATCTGGAGGACGTTATGACCAAAGTTATACGAGGAATGGCCAAGCGACATTGTTTATTAATAAAATGCTTGACAGAGATGTCGGAATATACGAAGCAGTTGCCTGGAACGAGCATGGTGAAGCTAGACAGAGAGTGCGCTTGGAAATTGCCGAATATCCAACTTTCATCGAAAGACCAGACGAAACATTTATTATGATTCGAAAAGATGGGAGAATCGAGGCTAGAGTCACTGGTGTCCCGTATCCAGAATTGAAATGGTATAAGGATTGGAAACCTCTTGCTACTTCAACAAGGATAAAAGTAAATTTCTGTAACAATACTGCTTTATTAAAAACCCCAAGTTTGTATTTTTTATTAATTACATTTCATTTATCATTTTGCAGATTTCATTTGCAGATCCTGATAAGTCTATATTGACACTTGAAGACACTATTGCAAAAGATGTTGGGCTCTATTCGGTAAGTGCCCGAAACGTAGCAGGTTGTTCTTCTAGTTCAGCTATGGTGCATATAGAAGAAGACGATCATGAATATGGTTATCGAATGTACACAAAGAAATACGAAGTAGAGTTACGAAGTAAACCGTATCGTGATTTCTACGATATTGGAGATGAATTGGGACGAGGAACACAAGGTGTTACGTATCATTCAGTGGAAAGATCAACAGGAAAACATTATGCATGCAAAACAATGTTTGGTGGCAGTGATTACAGGCCTTATATGTATAATGAATTTGAAGCTTACAGGCACTTCACTCATCGCAACTTACTGCGTTTATATGACGCCTATGAAAGCCCAGACTCAATGACTCTTGTAATGGAATTGTATCCTTTCTTAAAATTCATTTTTTTCTCAGACAATTATATTTTTTGTCAGTGTTTTCCTTAAATTAAACATTTTAGAGCTTCTGGTGGAGAGCTGGTTGATATGTTAACGCGACAACCCTATTATACAGAGTATGAAATTGCTGGCTACATAAGACAAACACTTTGGGGCTTGGAATATATGCATTCTCAAGGTTATGCACATCTTGGTTTAACGGTATACATAATTTATTAACTATTTTAAATGTGTTGCTCTTGTAAAGAAATTGATACAAATTTATTATTGTTTTAGCTTGGTGACTTACTGATATCACATCCTGGTGGCTACGATTTGAAAATTTCTGATTTTGGACTATGCAGAAGGATTGGTCCAAAACTTATGACTTTATATTACGGTATGCCAGAATATATTGCACCTGAAATAATCAACGAAGAAGGTGTATCTTTCGGAGCTGACATGTGGTCTGTGGGTATTATCACTTACATCCTTTTGTCTGGAGTCTCTCCATTCCGTAGCATCAATGACAGAGAAACTCTAACGAAAATCAGAGAAGGCAGATGGGCTTTTGACGAACGTTGGAAGTATATATCAGATGATGGAAAAGATTTCATTAGAAAACTATTGGAATACCAAGATCACCGAAGACTTGACATTCAGGCAGCACTTAATCATCGTTGGCTAACTTATGCAGATAAAATGGTCACTGATTGTTATAGAATATCATCGGAGAACTTGAAAAATTATTATAAAACTTACAAGTAAGATTGATATCCTATGCTTTTGCTAATATCAATGTTAAATATATAAATAACTTGATGATATATTTTTAGAGACTGGTATGCAAGTGCATCTTGTCGTACTTGGTACAGACGTCGCAAGCTGGGTTCAGCCTTTGAACATCCATCTAAAACGGTCTATCCTCCAGGACACAGATATACTCCTGAACGTAGTCCCGAAAGAATATATACTCCATCATATACTTCATCAAAAAAAGCTCCAAAATCTTGGGAGAGTAGCTTACCATCTAGGGAACCAATTGATACAGAAATTGGTGTTATCAAAAATGAAAGCCAGTAAGTTTACTAATGTTTTTTAATTTCTTTAGTCTTACATTTTTTATTTCACATTCATAAGACGTACAGTTTTTGGAAAATTATTTTTAATATCTTTTATTTCAACAGTTATCAGTACGGTCCTGACACATATTTGTTGCAACTGCGTGATACTGACTTCCCTGTTCGACTACGAGAATACATGAAAGTCGCCCACAACAGAGGAAGACCAATTTGTGATGATAATTATGACTGGAGGGTAATTGTCAAAATATTTATTGAAGTTTCAAAATATAATTCAAATATAAAATGTATTTATTTCTTTTAACAGACGCCTATAATTCGGGAACGTCGTCGATTTACCGACATAATGGATGAGGAAATTGATGACGAAAGAAAAGCAAGAATAAATCAATACGGCAATGTTGATACAGGCACTCTGAGACGTTTACGTCATGAATTGGGAACTCGTCTAGACACTTATGCTGAAGTAGAAGCCCTCATGGAATGTAAGAAAGGTGGACACATGCCATTCTTCCGTGAAAAGCCACAAATCCATCCAATCGAAGATGGAAAATCAGCTGAACTGGCGTGTTATGCAGTTGGTGAACCTCAACCCATCATCCAATGGTTTAAAAATGATTTAGTAGTCCAAGAAAGCAACAGAGTTAAAATAACAGAAGACGACGAAGGACGATCTATTTTAAGTTTTAATCCAGCCAAAGAGCACGATGTAGGTATCTACAAAGTTGTAGCTCGAAACCGAATCGGACAAACAGTAGCGAGAGCTAGAATTTTGGTTGCAACTGTTCCTGGTACACCTGATTCACCAGAGGTACTTAAATTTTCTTATATTCCTCGTAAATTGAAAACTTTTATTTATTATTGTTATTGTTTTCTAGGGAGCAGATGCTTCTGAAAGTGAAATACTACTTCGATGGAAGCAACCAAAATATGACGGTAATTCGCCTGTACTTTGTTACCACTTACAGTTCAAACCAGGAGACTCCATTGTTTGGGTAGACATTGCTAGTAACATTGACCATGAGTTTTACCTCGTCAAGAATTTACAATCAAATACTAGTTACCAATTTAGGCTAGCTGCCAGAAATCGTATTGGTTGGAGTGAAAAAAGTATACCAACAAAACTCTTAAAGACTCGAGAAGGTGGCTTAGACGTTCCAAAAGTTCAAATAACTCCAGCCATGAGGCATCTGCAAGAAATAACGGAATCAGGTCAGGAAATAGAGATTTGCGAGCACAGATCTCATTTGGACTATGCAATTGAAGATGACCCCATCACTTGGTCTAATGATGCCCAAATAATCAGTAAATATTCATTTATTTCTGAAATTTATCGAGGCCAGTTTTCCGTAGTAGTGAAGGGAATAGAAAAAGCAACAGACCGAGTGATTGTTGCAAAAGTTTCTGAATATACCCCAGAAATTGAAGCGGAATTCGAAGTGCTAAGGTCTTTGCGACACGAAAAGATAGCTTTGTTGGAAACTGCTTTCAAGACCCCAAAAATCGCAGCTTTTATTATGGAAAAACTGCAAGGAGCTGACGTTTTAAGTTATTTATCGAGTAGACACGAATATACAGAAAACTGCGTAGCCACAATAGTCACACAAATATTGGATGCACTGCAGTATCTGCACTGGAGAGGCTACTGTCATTTGGATATACAACCAGACAACATAGTGATGGCATCGGTTAGGTCGGTGCAAATTAAACTTGTTGATTTTGGCTCAGCCCATAAGGTCACAAAATTGGGCAACCTTGTGCCTCAAGTGGGTCATCCCGAGTACAGGGCACCAGAGGTACTGAATGAAGAACCAGCTTATCCACACACAGACATCTGGATGGTCGGTGTTTTAACTTACATTTTACTTTCTGGAGTATCACCCTTCCGAGGAAAAGATGCCCACGAGACGAAACAAAATATCACATTTGTTAGGTTCAGATTTGAGTATTTGTATAAGGAACTTAGTCAAGAGGCTACGAGATTTTTAATGCTAGTTTTCAAACGAATGCCAAGGTAAGTAAAAAAGTTAGAGTATGATCTGAGTTTCCTTACTTATATTAACATTTTAAACAAAATTTTAGTAAACGACCTACGGCGGAAGAGTGCCATGAACATAGGTGGCTATTGCCTACAGAATTTATGATCAAAAAAAGAGAGCGATCAGTTTTTCTTGGAAACCGATTAAAGGAGTATTCTGAGGAATATCATGCTGAAAAACAAAAGCTGGCTATACAAAGTGACAGTTTAACGGACGCCTTTGGATCGTCACGAAAGCTCTTACGATCGAACAGTATACAAGACGAACTGCTCACCACATTTTAATAACTAGGATAAGATCTAATTTTTCCAATTGTGTACTTATAAATTTATTTATAGTTTAGGCGAGTCTAGTCATGTCACTTGAAAAATCATTACATTACAAAAAAATGAACTAAACAAAGACGGATAATTAATAATAAAGTTGTGATTTTCATTGTTTTTGTTATAATTTATTTGTTACAGTATGAAAATAAATGTTAAAGTCTCGATTTTAAAGAAACTTCGAGAGAAAATAAAAGCAAAATAATATGTTAAATTACTTTTAATAGTAGAAAATGATTTAAAGATCAAAAATGTAATAAAATTACCTATTAATAAAATTGAATAATTGTATGTGGTTTCAATCAATGGAACGCCTATAGAGAGCTATACAAATTAAACGGTTTATTTTGGTATTAATTTTGAAATGCATACAATTTAATTAATTAAATTTTAAAAAGTTATCGCATAAAAGTGCAACATTTTAGTGTGTTTTTCATAAAATTAATCATATTCAATTTCATTAACATTTCAAAAATATAAATTTTGCATTAATATCGTGAGAAAAGGAGTGATAATAAATTTGAAATATTATAAAGTAGAGTAATAAAAAGAAAATAGCAAGTAAATCAATTTTATTGTATGAAAGAAATCACAGCAAAATTTATATTCAGTTGAAAGGGAAATAATTTATATTGTTCTTGTCCACAATTGCACAATGCAAAGGAAACTCAAATCTATTGGCGTTGAGTTCTCGTTAGTGTTCTGTGTGTTCATCCGTAGCTGTATATGTCTACTGTTTATTTTCTATTGTAAAGCTAGTTATCTTTATTTTCATTTTATTGACAAAGTTATTCATGTGAAAATAAAAAAAATTGCATATGCATCAATAATATAAAAATTTTCATAATTATTCGTAGGCTGAGATAAAATAAATTGAAAATAGAATTTGAAATCCATTCTTGTCCAAGATGCAGGCAAAAGACAGAGGTAGTCAAATAAATCGGAAAATTAGTAAAAGGAATGGAAAATGGTGAGTAAACAAAGACAAAGTTTGTGCTTTCATTCTTTGCATTATATCCGGAGTATATAAATGAAAATTCTGAGGTAGATTATAAAAGGATCTATTACAAAAATTACTCAAATAAGCGTCACTTTGGTAAGTTATTTTCAAAAAAAAGATTCCGTGTTTGAAGATAAATGTTTAAAGAAAATTAAAATGACTTATCTAGCTGATTGAATACCAGTTAATTGTTTTGATTTGTAATATTTATTTAAAAAAGCTTACTTTGTGTCTACTCATTCATCTAAAATTCTATCAGAGAAATAAACAATAATGATGTTTCAATACGCATAATACCGCTTTAATATGACTGTAAGTGTTGTATTATTTTCTAAAGTTTTCAATTATTTTATGTATGGATAAAATGTTGTCCAAAAATTTAATATACAAATTTATAATACGTCATGAAAATTCTTATGAATGTAAACAAATAATTTATACAGCCGAAAATAGTTTGCAATTTTCATTTTTTCTTTATGACGTAGTTTGGACGCTATTACCGAAATGAATTTTTATATAATGAGCAATATTTTTAAAGATATTTAAAATATTATTAAAGACAGGGTGTGGATCATATAGAATACATTTGAGTGAAAATTCGTGAAGTGGCCCCATCGAATATTTTTGTGTCATAAACTTTTGAAATTATTATATATTTCATTAGTGTTAAGTTAGATAAACAAAATCCTAAAACGATTTTTTTTTAATTTTCATTTGTTTAAAAGTTATAAATAAATAAACTTTTAGATCTTTTTTTAAACAAAAATTCATATCTTTTGCTGCGATAAACAAATTAGTATGAAACTTTCAGGACATATGTAAAATTTAACGCTCTTTACGATGGTATAATTATTTTTTCTGAATATTTTAATTTATAAACAAGTTGAATAATTCTGTTACTAAATGAAGACTTTTTCTGACACA
>JABFPM010000116.1:0-39238 GCA_022817325.1 Idris sp. 1 HC-2018
AAATCATTTAAAATGTAAAATTCAATGTTTTTTTAATAAAATAAAAAATTGGCTCGTTACATGATTTCACATACTTTTTTCGCCAAATTTAGGTTTCCATATTATTACTTTGAAAGTTTATTTTTTTGTTTTTAATGTTAAAATTAGTTATTTTGCGTTTTAGTGTTAAAAATTTTACAAACTGAAAAATTTTCATTACCCATAAAATTTTTCCAACTAAAATTCCAATAAAATTTATGGTATTTAAATACACCTCAAACTGAAATAGTCATTTGATTTTATGCATAATAGTTTTATAGTTGTTTTTATTAATTTTATAATAAATTCATTTACATTCATTTTAAATGAACCTGACAGTCCGAAATTGAATAGCATTCACCAGTTAACTTTTTATCTGTCAAATAACTTTTGAAATTTTTTAAAATAAAAAAATTATCTATAAAGAATTGAATATAGTTTATTCATTTTTGATAGTTAAGAAAAAAAATAAATCTAAATTTTTTTGGATGGTTACACTAAATTACCTTCTTACACAATTTCATATTTTTAATGATTATTTTTCAGACGATGATCCAGTTCAAGTATTAGTTTCGTATGGTGATAAAAAGTACATTTTATGTACACTAATGAAAAACTATGCTATGCAAGTTCCACTAGATTTAAACTTTGACAAAGATACCAAGATAACATTTATTGTTAATGGCATAGGCAGCGTTCACCTCACTGGCTATCACATACCTTTTGCCGATGAATTGAGTGATTCAGACGATGATGATACTATAGATGTCGAGGCAAAGGAACCTTTTACTTCGAACAAACGTAAGTTGAACGATTCCTCTAAGCAAAACGCAAAACGTGGAAAGAAAGACAGTGATGAGGAAGAAGATTATGATGATTCAGATGATGTTGACGACGACGACGATGATGATTCGGATGATTTTGATGAAGATGATATTCGAAAAGTTCTCGAAATGAATGGCGATGATGATGATGATGATGATGATGATGATGATGATGATGATAATGAAGATGATAAACTTGCCACCGATCCCAAAAAAAATATTAATAAGAAAGCAAGCAGGAAAGATACCAAGAACAAAATTAAGGACATTGCGATTGTTAATGACGCAATTTTGGACAAGTCAAAAGAAAACATTCCAAAAAAGCAACAAATGAAGAATGGATTGGTAAAAGAAGATATTCAAGTGGGTTCTGGAACAGAAGCAAAGATTGGAAATGAAGTATCAATTTATTATATAGCTCGCACTAAAGATGGCAATAAAATTGATTCTAATCTTACTGGAAAAGGATTGAAATTCAGAGTTGGTTCAGGTGACATTATTAAAGGACTCAACCTTGGAATTTCGGGAATGAAAGTTGGTGGCAAAAGAAGACTTACCATACCCCCTGCCCTCGGGTAATTTATAATTCTTTTGTTTTTAATTTTGTTATTTATAATTCAATAAATTTGATTGTATTTGTTCTTATTATTTCAGGTACGGAGACAAAGGATTTGCGCCTATCATAGGTCCAAGTACCACCCTGGTCTATGAAGTCGAACTCAAACGTGTTCATAAGTTATAAAGTACTACGTTTCGTTTCATATATGCACTATAATTGAACTGTATTTTAAAAAAACAATTTTTATAAGTGCTTTTTTTATATCTACAAGATTCGATATGTAATTATTTAAAATTGAGAATATAATTAACATTTTGTGTTCGTAAAGTATTGGTAAAATGACATTTGTAAAATTATTTCATTAATGTAAAGTAAAAAATATGACTTGAAACTTTGAATTGAAATTTTAAAATTTTTCATACAAAATGTGATTTATTATTTATTGTTAAAGTATCATACAGTTTTGATTAATGAGTAATACATTATAAATCTTAATATTTATACAAACAATTAAAGCATTACAAAAAACATTCATATAGAAGTATAACATTATTAACATTTATAAAAATTTTAAAATTATAAATTTTTAATACATAATATAATTAACTACATGATATAATTAACCTAACCCTACAATACACCAATCTTTTTTAATCCCAAGGAATACACCATTGAGGTATTTTTTGCCAGACACGAAAATAATTGCTTGAGGATTCAAACAAAAAATTCATAAAATGTGTGCGAATATTTTATATTTCTTTTTTAAAATACCACTGTAGAGCTTCAATTTCTGTTACTTAAATTCTTTATTAAATGTTTAAAAAATACTGTCTTTACGACAAACACAATAATTTATAGAACAAAATTGACCCCATCAGTGTATTTCAAGAATAACATTTTAATTCCTCTAAACACATTACTTTTTTTATTTTATTTCTTTCAATATTTTTTTATTTAATCATAAAAAAATAATTTTCATAAATGTAAAAATTAAATGTTCGTTTATTGACTTTGCATATTAGTTTGAGCAAAATTAATTACTTGAAATAATGTAAAAAAATTCATTTAATATAATTTTATAGCTTATTTTTTCTAGTTAACTTCATTAGATAATTTTAAATAAATATCAATCCAGTTAAATTTAAAATATAAATTTTGAGTTTTCTAATTCTGAAAAATTTTTAAACCTCTTAATATTAAAAATTTATTGCAAAAAACTTAAATAAAAACTTTGCTGGAGCATTTTTAAAAGTTAATAACAATGGGAATGTAAAATTACAATGTATGTTATAAAGATAGTGCGCAGTGTCTACAATATTGATGATATAAATTTGTTTTTAACATTATCTTAAGAATTATTTTGGTGACTTAGCCTGCGGTATCATTCAACTTTAACATTTTTATTGTCCGTTTTATTTTTTTCTTCATTTTTTTTCCATGACAACGTACACACGCCATTTTTACAATCTTTCTCTAATTCTGCTTTTTTCTCTTCTCCTGTTGTTAATTTCCAAAAGTATTGAATCAAAGGCAGTATAAGAAACTTGTAGATCACAAGAAATACAGGGATAGCTATACATGGTATACAAACCATTTTTGTTCCAACTTAGATAATCTAAAACATAATGATTTTAATAATACATTGAATCAAAGTTGTACTTAATATATTTTATAAAACTTTAAAAAAGCTATAGTCAAAATTTAGCTTCAAGATCAAATAGTTTAAAAACTGCAAGTTTTGTTTATAAAGTTAAACTACAATAATCAATAATATTAAAAAAAATTAGTAATGTCACTGAGAAATAAAGTCTTTTGTTTTATATGAAATTTTGACATAAATAAGAGGTAAATTATAAATTATATGATGTAATTTTTGGATGTATGTAGAATTTAATTAATATTTAATTGTACTATTATACGGTTTCTTTAAACGAAAGAAAAATTTGTAATAATTCAAGATTTTATAAATTAAGTACTTACATTTGAATTATAGTTTTTGATGAAATTTGACAAAATCAGACAGTGTAGTTACTCTTTAGATATTTATTATATAAATTTGTACAATGTTGTCAACAGTACTATTTTATTCATTCAAGCAACTTGCCACCCAGAAATTTGATGTTCTCTTCAATTTCTTGACGTTGACAACAAACTCTTACGTTTATTGAAGAACTGTCTATATCTGTAAGCTGTCATGCGCATGTAAACAAAAAATTATATAAATAATTTGTAAAAGCAAATTATTTCATATAATAAACATTTTACAAATATTTACTTAATAATGATATCTGACATTTTTACGATTACAATGCATAAAAATCGTATGCAAAAAAATCAATAAAACTTACAATTTTATTATATAATAAATAGCTCGCAAGTAATCAATATTTAATTTTTTATCAATTATTAACAAATAACAACGTAAAAATCATTGACTACTTACAAAACAAGTCAAATAAAAATAATTTGAATAAAATATATAAGATAAAGATTTTCCTAACCTAAAATGTTAACCTCAAATAGAATGGTGATTTCTAAATGACGTCAAAGTCAGCTGTTACGTGTTTCACGACTCTCACGTTAATGTTGACGTCACTGTTAGTAAATGGCAAATCTTAAATTTGTGCGAAGTAAATTATTATTTAGATAATAAGTAAATCCTAGGAAAGCTGCAAAATGGCTTGGTTGTCAGGTCTAGCTGGAAAAGCCGAGAATTTGTTAAATAAAATAGATCAAAATACTGCAGCAGTATTAAATAAAGAAAAAAATGGAATTGATGGACAACTTATGGAGGTTAAGTGGGTGTCACCAGATATCAGGTAACAAATATTTTTAATTTAACTTGTAAATTCAATGTTGTTGAATATATGGGCAAATCTCTAGAACTTTTAACCTATCTGTCCCTCGCATTTCAATTCAATTTTGTGGATTATTAAATTGAAAGTTTTCATTTTTATGGTTTGCACACTTCAAGTTATTATAATTTTACACTTAGAAGTATTTATAAGTTTATAAGAATTATTGTTTGACAATATTTCTTAATCCCGTATTATTACGTCTTTGACATGTCCCATTAGGTTTTGCAGAAACGTATTATTTTTTAATTTATAAGCATAAAATTAAGCTGCAATTAAAAAATTAATAAAAATTACTTTCAATTTTAACAAATACAATAAGCAGAATTTAAATGATGCGCATTTAAGATGTAATCTAAAAAATTATCAAAATCTGTCCCTGAGTTGTGATGTCAAAGACGTAATATAATTTGTAATTGAAAATATTTATATTTAAAAAATACTTTAATACTTCTAGATGAACTGCACAGTATCTTGATGTAATAAAGTATGTGTGCGTGCAATAAAATCTAATTATATATTAAAAACTACTTAAATAATTGAAAGACAGTTTCAAAATATTACGTCTTTGACATTAGAATAGAAAATCTGTCAAAGACGTAATATTTTCTTATGTTTTTACAATTAAATATTAATTTAAAGTCACGCGCATGTAATTTATCACTGTTCAACCTTATATTATTCATTTTAAAGTAATAATAAATTATAACTGTCATAAAACTAAGTTGTGCTAAAACTTTTTGTTTCAAAAATTTGGCAAGTTGAAAGCTAAAGGTTCTAGAGAATTACCCATATACTAATTCATGAACTTTTACACAAAATAATAAATAATAAATTTCAACCTATCTTTATCTTAATTACTTCTCTGAGCTTATCACTTTCGGCGGAGTTGATATATGCCCCATGATTACAACTGAGATTGAGATAAACACCGAGACTGGTGATTATAAATAAATTATAATTATACATACATTCATGAAAATTGAAGCAGTGAGAATTATCCAATAGACGTATTTAAGTGTTGTATGTTATTTAAGACCTTTTCTACAATTAGGTTTGTGTTCAAATATTTACGTTTTAGGTATATTTTGATAAATATTTATTTAAAAATTAAAGTTATTTATTTTGTTAGCAGATATCCGCATTTGATTAGTAGTTTTATTTATACCTAAAGCCTTTAAAATTGTTTATTATTGTTGTAAAGAATTTCTGAATCTTTTATATTCCCTACAACTGGTTTACATTATGACTGTATTTATAATCGCCAATTTCAATGTTTCTCTTAGTCTAGTTTTACCGTTGTAAGCGTGACGTCCTTAATCGATTTCTACGACGTATTAAGGAATTTATCAATTTATTATTTTTTTATCATAATTAAGTTACACATGTCCAGAAAGGGTAAATTCAAATTTATTTTTCAGATCTATTCCGAAATGTCGACGTAGAAATCATCTGAATTTAATTTTCGAAAAACGAGTAGATCCAAAATTTGTGGTACTTGAACAAACAAAATTAAATCAACACAAATTCTAAAAAAAAATAAAAATGACATTTATTTTATTGTAAGAAAATATATTTTTGGTGGAGGGGAAGGGGGGGGGGCACTAAGCTCTTGCCGTAATCTTAACAATGCTATTGCATTTTTTGAGTTTTGATATCTTCTTATTTTTGTTTCTTTTATTAATTAAATTTGTAAATTATTTAGAAATTTTGTTTTTAATATAATTGATCATTATAATTTCTTACAAATTCATAACGAAATTTTCAAAAAAGTAAAGTGATGCTCTTACAATTTGATTTAATATTTTTATTGATTTTGTTTTTGAACAACATTTTATAAAGATTTTATATTTTTCTTCAACCAAATTATCATTATAATTTAAACAAGTGAAATTATTTATTTATTTATTGTTTCCTTGTGTGCATCTTTACCACGTTCCCGGTTATTATTGAGGAGAACTTTTGACAAAGTTGCATCTTTTCTCTGCGAAGAAAAGATCCTGAAAAAAGTCACTAATAGACTAGTTTCAAAATTTGATTCTTTTCTTCTGAAAATCAGATTTCCATATACCAATAGAAAATAATTATTTTTCTTCATCTGAAACACCATGGAAATACTGAAATTCGAAGGTTTAAGAATTCTTCCTCCAAGTTCGAATTCTCCAAGACAAACTGAGCATTCGTTATCCCCATTCAATGTTTGCAAATACAATGAATCAATTTTACAATGATGTCTGTTGTGAATTTGTTCCACTCCATTCACAACTCGAGGATCCTGCAAGTAACTTTTTTAGGCATTTTACAAATCTGTACAAAACTTCTAAAGTCGGTACTTATTTTTTAAGGTCCACAAAAGTTGGACAAAGTTGTCTGACTAATTTTATTGCACTTGCCGGATGTGCATTTCGGGCTGCCAAAGCAAATTCAGCCAAATCCAACTTCCGCCGACAAGTTACACATTTACTTAAGTGCCAGCTGGTTTTTTGCAGCTTAATGCTCAATTTGTGAACAATTTTGACAAAAGAATCCATTTTTAACGAAAAAAATGAATGCAAAATTTTTAATTATATTGAAAAAATATTATTATAGATTTTTCAAAAGTTAGAATTATTATTTTTCTTATAAAAATGCAATAGCATTGTTAAAGTTACGGCAAGAGCTTAGTGCCCCCCCCCTCCCCCCGCCCCTCTCGAAAAATATATTTTATTATCACAAAATAAATGTTATTTTCATTAATTTTTTTAGAATTTGTGTTGATTTATTTTTGTTTTTTTAAGTACCACAAATTTTGGATCTACTCATTTCTAGAAAATTAAATTCAGAAGATCTCAACGTCGAAATTTATGGCCATTAGGATTTACCCTTTCTGGACATGTGTAACTTAATCATGATTAAAAAATAATAATTTATAAATACGTTAATATCTTTAAAGAAATTGATTAATTACGCCAAGATTGCAACGGTGAAACTAGACTAAGAGAAACATTGAAATTGGTGGTTATAAATAAAGTCATGGTGTAAACAAGATATTGAGAAAATAAAAGATTCGAAAATAATAATAAACAATTTTATAGGTTTTCTTTATAAATAAAACTAATCAAATGCGGATATCTGCTAAAAAAATAAATAACTTTAGTTTTTAACAGATTCTCGAAGGTGTCATGGCGGCGTTGATATGAACAGCTGATCAGCGTGCCAATAGGCATCGCCGTTTATTTGTTGTTTCTTTCTAATAGGAAAGGACAGATAATTTTCCGATTTTATTACTTGTCACTCACACTAGTAGAGAACTGTCATTTGAACAACGAGATGATTAACGGGAATCGACTAAAGAAATATTTACTAAAATATACTTATAACGAAAATATTTGAACACAAATCTAATTATAGAAAAGGTCCCAAATAATATACAACTCTGAAAAACGTCTACTGGATAATTCCCACCGTTTCAATTTTCATGAATTTATTTATAATTATAATTTATTTATAATCACCAATCTCAATGTTTCTCTCAATCTAGTTTTGCAGTTGTAATCATGACGTATTAATTTATTTATTAGTTTATTTTTTTTCATTACCTTTAACTTTGATTTTTGAAAGTTGGTTTCAACTGAAAAAGTTGCAACTTATAATTATATTTTCATCATAAGACATAATTTTGAAATCACGTAAAAGCGAAACAATATTAAGTGGAGGCTACTTGTAAAGCTGAATTAAGGACCAGCGGAAATATAAATTAATAGTACTGCAAATTTGGTATATGATAAAATTTCATTTATAAAAAGTTTGTTGATTCTTGTTTCTTTTTTTAACAGTTATCAAGCAGTGATGCTGGAGGTATAACCTTGAACATTGGCTCCCTAGCAAGCTTGGCTCCGATTGGTCCGATTCGACTAGGTCCCAATCAATCAGTTCCCAAAGCGCCATCTGTGCAGTCGCAGATCAAACACCACGTGCCAAAAATGACAAAAATGGTGTCACCAGCTACTCCGAAAATTCGAACAATGCTGCCGGTCAATCCGAATAAGGGTTATTCCAAAATCTTGTCAGGTCATTATAAACAGGGAAACGAAGAGGAACCAGAACAAAGACTCGTAAATGTGTTGAATCCTTCGAGCAGTCAGATGAGAAACAACAATTCAGGTATATTTAATTGTAAAAATACAAATTTAAACAAAAATTAATAATAAAAAATTAATTTATTTTCAGGTAAAATTTAAAAAACTATTGGAATAAAAATAATGTTTATCAATGTTGTTTATTCAAAAAATTAAAATTATACAAGGGGAATTGCAATAATTTATTAAGAAAATTCTGCAAAGGTTTTTGGCCTTTTTGAAAAAATAAAATTTAGTTTTAAGGAGACATTCCACTGATAAAGTTATAAAAAGTATCAATGAAAAGTAATGCAACCTCTGTTCTATGAGTAACTTTATAGATTCTTTTTATAATTTAATTTTTTCAGTAGAATTTCCCCTTAAACTCTAAAAATAATTTTTTTATGTTTTAAAAAATGACTTTATCGACGATAAGAATGTCAATTAAAATCATGAAATTATATTTTTTTCTTTAGTTTTGCATGTATTTCTTATTTACATATATTTTTTACTTAATATTGTATTTGTGATATATTTATAATTACTGTGTATTTTATATTTTCATATAAAAAATTTTTTGTTCAAAATTAATTGTAATAAATTAATAAAATGTCAAAAAAACTAATTGTGGTTGAAGATTAATAATAAAACTTTTAGTTTAATATTTGGTTCTTTTTATCATCCTTATGTTTTCCCTACAAATCAATTCTCATTTAAAATTTTTTAAAATATTTTACTTAAAAGTTTATTTCTAGCTGAAATTATTTCTGATTACAGCAATGGACTCTGGCGAAACCTATGACTCAGACCTCATTAACAGACGTCAGCAAATGAATTTAATGGACCCCGAACGACAGACAATAAAACCCGCAAAACCCATGGCTAAAATCACAATGAAGACTCCAAAATCAACCCCCGAAGTAGCTCCCTCTGACTACGACCTGGGCAACATCCTGGACCTGCCGATCATCTTCGCCAAAGATGATGACAATCTAAGCAGCATACAAATGAACCCTCCGGAAAAACGACCGACCAAGGTCGTGTTGATAAGCAACAAGCAGGACAAGCGACCGCTCGCAGCGACATCTACGTCGACGGTGGTGCCAACTCTGCAGAGACAAATCCTCGGCCAGTCCTCGAACGCCAAGTACACAAAAATAATTCTTTCGAAGAAACGCGATAAAAGCGAGGGTCAGGTCGTGCTGACGAAGAGGGCACCAGTGTCGCGGATCACCCAGTCGTCGAGGATCTTCTCACACGAGGTGGCACCACCGGTTTTTGCCGAGCAGGACCTCGAGGAAGCCCTCACTGCGAATATCATACAGAGAGTTAATGTACTTCAGGATGATGTAGATGATGGCGCGGAAGAGACCATTTAAAATTGGATGTTCCACTTTTAGTAGAATTTGTTCGCTCGGTTTTAACGAGCTCGATGTAAAACTAGTCGGAGTTGCAACATCTCGCCGCATTTTAAGTGTATCATATAGTTTTTAAGGAAATAAATACTCTTTTTAATTTACGGAAATGGGTTTTCGATTTTATTTTTTCCTTTGTACAAAAATATCAACAAATTTGTCGAGCTTCAATATCAATAATTAAATCAAACTTGGCCAATGAGTTTGGCTCCTTCTTGGCTGGTAAACATTGTGTATACTTTTTTACTCAACTCAGGTCCGATTCTTCTGACACTACTAAGAGGTCCTGCAGCTCTTCTAATCTGAAATTTAAAAACAAATTTAAGTATATTGTTTCATATTGACATATTTAAGTAACTAAATTGGATTCTTATAACTGGCACCCCCTTCGCACCCCTCCCTCCAAATTAGGAATGTTTTTTAAAACTTAACGTAATATTCTTGAGAGTACTGTTCTGAATATACTATCAACATTTCGTGGACTTACGATGGAATCTGATGGAGTAATGGTAATTTTAATTTCATACTTTACTCACGTTTGCGTTAACATGTTCATTTTCAGAAAATACTCTGAACTAAAAATGGAACTAGACCGTCAATTTCCATCGTAAATTCACAAAAATTTGACAGCATATTCAGAACGATATTCTGAACAAAATTACGTTTGGGTTTGTAAAAAAAACAATTGATTTAGGGGGGTCCCCCTAAAAATAATTTGCAATTTTTGAAATTTAGGGGGCTAATTCAGGAAGCCGAGTTATTATAAAATCCAAAGTGTTAACCCTCCAGCTTCATTTCTTCACAGGGTTCATTTTTGGCTCATACCCTAAACTTAAATTTAATTTAAATTTAAGATAAACGTACAGGTATGTCCTTCAACAGCATCTCTCCTTCCTCTTCAGAACATTTGTCATAAGCCTAAAACAAAAAAAATTAAATTTCCCCTAAATATATTCAGATGATAATTATTATTAATTGATACTCTACATCTATCAACTGCACGGGACTGCTGTAAACTGTACAAATCGCCTGAGCAATTTCCAAACTGCACAGAGGAAACTGACAGAGCTGTCTTTCCCACAGTCTTTTTAGTCCAAACCCTTCCTTGCTGAACGCCACGAGGTCCCTCTTCTCCACATACGACTCCACTTCCTCAAACTTCTTCCATTTGTTTTCCTTCATCGTAATCGTCGCCAAAGATTTGGTAAACTGAAAAACCATCAGCGCCATCTGCTCCAGATCCTCTACCAAATGACACATGCAACCATAAACCAGCTGCAGCTCCACCAGAGTTTCCTCCAGAACCATCCTGGATATCTTCTTGGAGTGCTGAAACTCCGAACCATAGTCCTTCTTCTTTCCTCTACCCTTATGATAAGAAAAATAATTTTCCATACCCTCAATCAGTACAGTAATTGTAATTCCAGGACTTCTTTCCTGAAAATCCTCGATTTTGGAAATGAAGGTACTTCGATAAAGCATATCCACAACTTGGTCCCATTTCAGTAAAATGAGCATCTTTTCCTGAGGAATGACCATGCTTTCACTTAAAATTTCATCCTTTTCAAGAAAGTGGATTGTGGAAATCTTCTCCCAGAGGACGCTGTTGGGTATGGGGTTTTTGGAGACCCGGAAGCTCGCCCCACCTTCTGTCATTTTCACACCAATGACCTCCAGGTCGCCTCTGTCCTTCAGTCCTTCGTCTATTATAGCTCTGCAGTTTCTAATGAACTCCTCTTTTTTGTCACAACCCTTGTTTAATTTCTCCACCTGCTTTTCTAGCTTTTCCTGTTGAATTTTCTGTCGTTTTGCTGCTTTTTCCTGCTTCTTTTGTTCAGCTTCCTGCTTTTTCCGTTCAGTTTCCTGATTTTCTAACTTCTTTTTGGTGAACCTTTTTTGTTTGGGTACTTGCTGAGAGCTGAACCCAGAATCTGGAGAGTCATGTGAAATCACGGCGGATTCAAAGTTGACCTCAGGTAGGTCACCAAGTAAATCTAGATTATTTATCTCCTCGAGCATATCTAGGTCAGAGTCTCGGGAGGGAGAAGCTACTCGCGGTTCTGACTCAGTGTCGCTAAGAACGATGACATCCTTATCCATTTTGAAAGTTTTCCGAGTTTAATTATCCTAAAATAACGAAATTCCAATTATTAATATATTAATAATTCTGCGAAAAGATTAAATATCAAAAAATTCCAGCTAAAGGATAACTGATGTATAAAAAATTGATTTTAAATTAATATTTAATAATAATTTGCGTAAATTATTCAGTCATCTTTCTATTATTAGACGAAATGACCTGGAAAAAAGACAGCGATAGTGCAGAACCGGAGTAAGACCGACCAAAACGTTTACCCGAACTAAAATCGATTTATTAGTGTGCGTTGTCTATCTGCGTAGAAGCAACACTCTGCAGTGTTGTCGCTAAGGAATGGCAGGTTAAATCAGAGAAAACTTCTCGAAACGGGGTATTATTAACAAGTAAGCAACACACATTAACATATTCTTTAAACATAATGCACTGTCATTGGCAAACAATCAATCGCTGCCATCTCACAGATGGACCAGTTTTACCTTCATCTGGGTGAAACAGTTTATTGATTATCTTATGGCATATTTGCCGCGTAAATGCATTATTTTGGTCGCTTCATTTTTATTTGTTATGACTAAACGTATTTTCAAAAATGTATATCTTTTAAATATTTCATTTCGTATCAGCTATTTATTGATTATTTACTTATCTTTCCTTAAATTAATGTATTTTTTTTTAAATAAATAATGAAGCAAACTTAATTTATAATTCGTAGAGTTTTTTTTAAATAAATGTTTAAATACTTCACAGTTTTATATAATTAATATTATTTCAGCTACCAAAATGCACATAGTACACAACTGTTCGAACCCCAGGACATACATGTCCCGGGGACGCTATACAATCCACTCAATGTGTTCCTTCGACTATCAAAACGAAATCACCAAGGACCCCAAACACGACCCCACCTGGAAACCCTTTCGCCACGGAAACAAAAAGAACAAGGTTCACGAGAATATATACCTAACCGAAGTGCCAAGTCTACAGAAAATTTGTCTTCGGCTGCTACAGCAGTACATCGTGCGCACAGCAGAGGTATCCTGGTACGAGAGCCAGAACCCCTCCAACCAGCAGTCAATGCGCGAAGCCATTGACTATCTGATGGAGGATGTGGTTTGCAAGTGTCCTTCGGTTTACCTTGACGAGATCTGCTCCACGATCATCGACTGCATCGAGTACCTGATCACAAACACGTACTTAATGAATCGTTTTACGAACATACTACTCTATGCCAACGTTAAGAAGCTCGACCTGAACGGTAGACCGAAAGAATTGCAACGGGCGGTTTACACTAGATTGGAGGACTTAACTCAACTAGAATTACTGGCTATCAAACGAAATCGTAACGAGTCGGACTTTAACCAGTTTCCCATTGAGAGTCTGGTACTTAGGGGTATTAAGAAGATGGCGAACTTGGAAACTTTTACTTTCCACGATAGGTAAGTTGAAGAGATATCTTGTAAAAAATCCTTAATATCCTAAATTATTATTAATCTAAACTATATACAATTTGTATTAACAATGATACTATAGAACTGTAGACTCGCTTTAGATTTTGTGTATAGTTAGTTTAGTGAAATCTTTTGAGAACCGTAAATTTCTTAAAAAAATCCACTGAATTATCTACAAATATAATCCATAATGCACCCTTGAATTCTATAATATTATTTGTCCATTGTAAGTTATTTTTGGCTCAGGAAAAGTTTAGTTTTACAGTTATATCCTAAATAAACAATAACTTAACATAATTTATAAATAATACTAAAGAACTATAGAAATTGGTTAAATTCAGATTCCGGATGTAATTAGTTTTGAAACCCTTAGTTTATTTTTACTTTAACATTAACCACTTAATCTATTTATGGAATCCTTAATATTCCACCAAACCAACTATACCTGTCACCTGAAGTGAATCTATTTACATATAGTTTCACAGTATTACTCAGTAGTAAGTGCAACTACTAAACTTTGTATCCTCTAAGACATATCTGATAATTTAATAAAATGGCATTTTTGACCAAAAAATAAAAGATTAAATAAGTTAAATTGCTTATATCTGATAATTGATTTCATGGATAACATAGTATACGAAGGATTGCTACAAGATAACTTACAAGATATTATAATAGGATCGCTTTCCCCTATTAATCTACATTACTTACTCGTATTTTTTATATTGTGTCCAGTTCTCAGTGTAAACTACTATTTATTATGAGATCTTAAAATTATAATTGATGCAAAACTGAGAGCATTCACATTAAATTGTATCTTCAGTTGACGATATCCAAACTTGACAATGTATTTCTTCCAATAGATGTACTGATTCAATCATCATCGCTGCAGCTCAGCACTGCCCTAAACTCCGATCAATCAACGTCTTCGCATCAGAAAAGGTGACGAACACCTGCACAAAATATTTGGCCAAATGTCAAAACTTGACAGAAATCAATTTTTCCGAAACCTCGGTCACTAGGGACGGTTTCATCAACATTCTTCTAGGGTGTCCAAAGTTAACGAAGATCGGAACCTTCAAACAAATATGGGACTCGATATCAAAGGTGCGCAAAAAAGATAAAAAACTGAGTTTAACTTACATCAAGGAAGGACTCGAGTGCACAAAGCATTTGCATGCAATAGAATCTTGTCCCAACTTGACTTACCTACACCTGGACTGCGCGGGCTTCGAGGGTCAGATTCTGAAGATCGAGTGTCTACAGGACCTGGAGGAGTTGATGATAGACAAGGGGGACTTTCGGAAACACGGGATCAAGGACTACCTGAAGGTGAGAGGGGAGAAATTGGAAAAATTGACGCTCAGAGATTGCACAAGTGTGGATATGGATTACATAGGAAGCGTTTGTCACAATTTGAAGTCCATGGAGTGTTTGAAGGTCCCGGTCAGATCCAAAGATCCATGGAGAAAGACTTACAAGAGAAGAAGATTTAAACACTGGGATGATGTTGTTTTGTTGTTAATTATATTTTTAATTGTTACGGTTTTGACGGGGTCTTTTATATGGTTGGGTAGTCTATAAATGCTTGTTTTTCTATTTGAATACTTGTTGAAGACGATCTACTGTATGATCTCATATAAATGATTATTTTTAAAAAATTTGTTAAGAATTTACAATTGTTATGTCAAATTTTCAACTTATTCCTCTTCAAGAAAATATTGAAAGTCTTAATTTTGTTATAGTCTATATATTGTTTTTATAATTCCGTTTTCCATTTTTTTGTACTTTTACTGTATACATATACATTTTCAATGTTTTTATTCAGTTTTGTAAATATTTTCAATAAATTTAATTATTTTTCTATGATACTTTTTATACATATTGCATTTAAAACCTTTAAAAATAAGTTTAATCCAAAATTAGTAATAGATTTTATTACTATTTACTATAGTTATATTTTCATTGACACTATATTTTCAATTACTAGTAAATCATGTATAAAATGGGTTAAAGACAATAATGATAGATACAATCATAATAATATTTATCATTTCAACAGATAATATAACTTCCATGATATTTTTTGCTATTAATATTAATATAAGTCAAATAAATATATTTTCTTCGACCTAATAAACAGTATTATTTTTTAAAAATAATAATAATAATCTGTACTATTAGTGTTTCTTATGAAAATAAAAACAGCAAAAATTATACTTATGATTCGCAAATATGTATAATAGATTTTATTATTATTCAACAATACAACATTTGTGTTACAAATTATATATCATTATATGTGTACGTAAACATATATTGCATATATAAAATGTAAATTAACTTTAATTGTCAAAATAAAGTTGTTGTCGATTTTTAAACTGTTTATTCATTTTCGTGCAAACAATTTTAAAACCAAACATAATACACTTGAGAAATAAATTTAACTTACCTTTTTTTGGTGACTAGTTCTGAAAAAATAAATATAAATTCAATTTTTTTTCAATATTTATTTATGAACAAAAATATTACTCACCAATTTTTTTTGGTTATATCACGTGCACTTTGAAATTACGAATTACACTTGTTGATTTAATATAAATATCATGCTAAAAAAAAACTGTGTTCATTTTCTGTAAATTTAATCAAAAAAAAAACTTTTTTTTCTTCAAACAAAACTAAGTACTTGTTGTCAACTGACTATTTGTTTACATTCAAACACAGTTCGGTTAATCGTTAGATCACGTAAGTTAAGCAACATTGATGATAGTCGGTACTTGGATGGGTGACTGGTTCTCTGTATCTACCACTAGTCTGTGCTCGGCAGGTGAAGGTATACGCCATCTGACGTGTGTAATGGATGGGTGTCGGTCTGCTGAAACGGATCACCCACCACCGGTCTGCTCGACGATAGATGGCGGCGATCCAGATAGATAGAGAGAGATAGATAGATACCTGTGATTCGGAACCTACACTAAGCTGTAGGGCCCGCATGTACAGAAGAAACACGACACGACGAACGGAACAAAGACAGACATAGACGAGAGATAATCATCACATGCGAAAGACAGAATCACCCCATAACAGAATTAAGAAGGTAGAGAGAGTCCTCTTATAAAAAACTTGTAATTGGCAAATAATGATTACGCCGCCATATCTCAAAAAAAAACCCACAGTTCTATTAAGATCGTTAAGGTAGTAAACTGCATTCCTGTGAAACGAAATTCTCCGAACTCAACCGACAGTTTTGACGCATTTCATTTTAAATGTTTTCCGGTGGGGTCAAGTGTAAGGAGGTTAATTCTCACGAAATCCCAGTTATTTTTAACATCTTAATGTTGATGTAATCAAATTAATATAAATAAATTAAAACCAGTTAAAAAAAGTTAAGATGGCCTTCAGTATTTGTTTTCCAAAAAATTCTGTTCGTAAGTAAGATTACAAATTGTCAAAATGATCGTATTTATTGTACTTTATTGCTGTTATTTGTTTATTTTAAATTTCAGGTATTATTTTCATTTTTTATTTTATTTCATGAACATAACCTCTTTAAATTATCCAAACGATTAATATTTGCAGGTTTTTTACAACTTTTTAAAAATGTCTCAAACCAAACACTGGTTTGCAAAAAGCACACAGGTTTTGTTCCAAAACGAGTGCTGGTTCTGACAAAAATATCTCGTTATCAAATCGAGAGATTAAGGGAACCCAGTCTGGATGAGTCATTGTTGAGAAAAAAACTTTTGGAACGAGGTGCAAATTATGATGCAATAGTTGCTGCTCATCATAAAAATAAATTAACCGAACAAAGGACCATCGAGGTGCTGAAACAGAACCAGATTGAATTCAAAATAATCGACAGGTTAAACATTTAAAAATAAGAAAAAAAATCTGTAAAAAAGTAGAAATATATCTAAACTAAATACCTTTACTATAATTTTTAATTGATATATATTAGGGTGGACGTTAAATGGGTCAAAATCAAATTCTGATTGGCACATCTCATAATCTTTTTCTACATGAAAAATGATCTATAATAACATGACTTTTCATGAAAAATTTATAAATTTACGAAATTTTGAATTTATGAATAAAAATACGCTATTCATTTTCTTAGTTGTTTATGGAAATTTCAAATGTTATAGGATGATTGTAGGACATTTTTCCCCGGCCTTTCCGCACGGAATTAAAAAAGTAACAAAGTGATATCGAATTAATGCACAGGGACTGTAAAAAAGCTCATTTCTAAATCACAGCAAAATAAAGAAGAGCGTGTATTAAAATATGTAAATGATTATCACAAGTACAAAAAGACAAATGAACTAATACAATATTTAAAAAATGTCGGGTACAATCTACTTGTAACGTAAAATGCAAATGCTATCGTAAATAAAGTATAACATTTTTTAAAATACACTGGGGAACTGTTAAATCGGGGAAAATAGGAGGGGGAGGGAATATTACGGAGGAAAATATTCTGGAATATGAAAAACCATATTGCTATAGACCATTTGGAAGATATTTGAACGCATTTTAAGAAAATAAATTGAATTTGCAAGTTATTATATATATTTGAAGAGAAAAATAATGAAAAGTAAAAGTGTTGCATTTTCGCATACACTTTAAATAGGAAATCTTAGGGCCAATGTTCCTCACTAATACTCAACAAAAGTCTTTCATGTAGAAAAAGATTATGAGGTGTCTTGATCAAAATTTGATTTTGACCTATTTAACGTCCAGCCTACATAAAACTAAACTAAACAAAATTGTTGTCTCTTATTTTGTAGGTTCAGTATAAATAGTCCCAGTGTAGACTGGGCCGATTTGATTTTGCCAATCGGAGGCGATGGAACATTTCTTTTGGCTTCGAATTTGATACTTGACAATAAAAAGCCCATAATGGGAATAAATTCCGACCCATCATCGTCAGAAGGACGTTTGTTACTGCCAGCCAAATACACGAATGACATAAAAACTGTTTTCGATAAACTTCGGTGTGGATTTTATCGTACTCTGATGAGAAGTAGAATAAGGGTGATTTTGAGAGGAGAAAATATTTGGTCTAGTCCCTTTCATTTGCACGACAAAGGAATTGTCTGCGAAAGAAGGTTTTACTTTTTAAATGATTATACTAGTATATAAACAATAATTAAATTTACTTTTTTCTTTTTTTTATTAATTGTTTTATATTGTAATAATTTTTCAATCGACATAGAACTTATATATTCATAATCTAGATAAAAATCTCAATATTTACATATGAAAAACAATAGGATTATCGATTAAAAATTCTCCATATTTAATTGTTAATAACTAATTAACAAAATGTGATACAAAAAATTATTCTTTGTGGTTTTGATCTGCGTGATTTATTCTACAAAAACATCTAAATTTCATTCCTGCTGGGAAAAATGTTATAATTTTGAAACTGTGTAATATATTAAAATTTATCTCCATTTTAACTGATTTTGGGGTATTGATATAACTTTTTCAATTAAAATGATAACATTTCTTTAGATCAGTTTGCTTTCATGTTGGTACAAACAACTTGAAAAAATGTATTCGAGAATTTTGGTACAAGAACATTACATTAATTTTAACGATCTTTTTCAGATTTTATAATGAAAATGAAAAAAATGGTTGTGATCAAAATGTCCCTCATGAAAGAAAATTACCTTGGTTAGCCTTAAATGAGGTGATTTTTCGTTTTTACTATATTTTTCATAAAATTTTTAACATTTTGTAACTTTTGAAATGTATGAGAAATCTTTACTAAAGTTTCTTTATTTTCTTTATGAAACAAAAAATATTTTGGATTTAACATATATTTTAAGTAAAATATAATTTGTCCCTGTAAAATAAAATTTATTAAATTTGTTTAGGTTTTTATTGGAGAATCGCATTCCGCGCGAACAAGTACGCTTTTAATTAAGACTGACGAAAACGAGGACACTTACCACAGCGTGAAAAGTTCAGGTCTGTGTGTGAGCACTGGAACTGGATCAACGTCTTGGTACCAAGCAATTAATTGCATTTCAGCACAAACTGTCCGTGACATTTTAGCCACTGCCAAGTGCGATGCCTTTTTTACCGTAGAACAAACCGATAAAATTGCTTCAGATTACAACAACAATCTCAAATTTTCTGCTGGTAACTTAGTTCCAAATTCTATCCGAAATTTCACTGCGAAAAAGAGAGTAAAATACAAAGTAAAATACAAAGTAAAACCTAGGTCTAAGAAAAAGCAAACTAATCAAGCTTTTTTTTAGTCAATTTATTGTTCAGATAATATTAAAGTTATTTACTAATTATCATCGAATTACAATCTGAAAATTATTCTCTTGAAGTCAATATATATATATATTTATTTATATGTATATATATATTTTATTATTTCACATTATATATTTCTATTTATAAATCATTTGACCATTAACAATTCATCTTACAATTAAATTTTTCAATAAATAAAAGAGTTGAAATAAATTTTCTTTCCATATTTACATTTTTTTTAAATTTTCAGCTCTACAATTTTTGAATTTTAGATTATACGTACAGTTATGACTACACAAAATATACATATAATTGAAGAAAAAAAATGATTTTTTTTTCTTTTCAGATGACTCGAGACTGAGTTACACGATTCGTGACATGATAATTCACAAGCACCTATCGCTTCCCAAATATATGCATTCACGGGGCTTTTGCAATAAATTATCAGTCAGATCTCTGTGTTTTGACGCTGGATTAGTCCTAGATGGCGGTATTGCTGTGCCATTTAATGCAGGAACGTCTGCTGTTTTGGAAATTTGTCCTGAGGACGCTTTACGTAACATAATTTTAGACTAAAAATATAATTTATTTTGTAAAAAATAAAACAAAAAAAAATATTGAGGCTAGTGACAAGTCAAAATTGCATTTACGTGTGTTTTGTACATGTTTGTGAAGCACGTTTGTAAATATTTTGTGAAAAGTGACGTATTTATTGTACAAATGATAATAAAAAGTGCGAGAAGAAATTTAAGGTGATTATATTAAATAACAAAATTTGCTGTCCTAAATTTATATAAAACAATATGAAGTTTGGCTAATGAAATATGTACAAGACAGTGAACTTTTGAGCAATTGCAAAAAATTGTGAATTATCAATAAAAAAAAAAAAAAAATTGACAAAATAATTAAAAACTCGAGTTAAAAAACGTTGGCGATTATTTACATTTAATTTGTTTTTAAATTTTACTGTGAATCTAGAAAGTCTGTGCTTTTAATAATTTACTGAGACACAAAAGTGAGTACGCTAAAATCAAAATGTCAATAAATAAAAAGTTGTCAAAAAGGAAAATTTGTTTGCTGTAAAACATTAAAAACAATAAAACCTAAGGTCTGTCAACTTGACATTTTTCTAAAATTCAATTTAGCTGCCTGAAATGAAGTTATTTTCTTTTCTGTTAGAAAAAACAACTTTTTAAGTAACTGCGCACGATCGCTCGACGCTTTATCACATGGCAAAAAATTGATTGATTACATCCTCTATGTAATCTGGCCGTTTTTGCAGATCGATCGATGAGTTTTGGGTTTCTACTTGGCGGGTACGCAATTCCCGCCAGCGTTCCAGAGTGTTTGTGTATTCGGAAACTTTTTCAAACTCGTTAAGCTGCTCGTAAACGTGCAGCAAACCTCGATAATCGTATTCCAAACCGCTGTAACTGTTGCCAAAAAGTTTCAAACCTAAAATTTATTAACATATTAAATTTAAATGTTTTCCTTATATTGTTCTTTTAACCCTTTCGTTACCGATATTGCTTTAAAGCAACATATTTAATTTTTGAACTTTTGATATTAAATTAAAGTAATAATAATTGCTTTAATTTTTGCTACTTATTTAGGTAAAAATAGACTTTATACAACACCTGTAAATATTTTCATCCTCTAAAATATAAAATATCATGAAATACAGGCAAAAAACTGGAAAATCGTTTTTGTAATTTCTGTGTTATTACTACAAAGTAATTTCTAGACACCGAATAATATGCAACTTTTTTAAACAAAACCAAAAAACTTGAAACATTTTGCAAAATATTTTGTTTTTTTCAATTCTAAATGGATCTAGGGTAGTACATTGAAAATTGCATAAAATATACAAAAAATATACATAAAATATGCAAAAATATTCGAAGAAATATTACTCATTTCAAATATTAACCATGACACAGAAATCAAAATTTAGTTTTAAAACATTAATTATCGTGAGTTTTGAACAATTTAATGCAAAATTTTGCAAGTTGCATAAAATATGCAAAATATGCAAAAAAATGTACAGACAAATAATTTGTTTACATGAAACGTACTTATTTAAAACAATAATTAATTTATTTAGAACATAATTCGGTATTGAAAGGGTTAACCATGTTAAAAAATTTAATTGTACCAATAGCTATACTTCTGCAGTACAACTTTTCGGCGTCTCTGTACCGATACATATCGAAATTATAAAGCGAAGCCAAGTGGCCGATACTTAAACCAACTTCAAAGTCTTCTGGGCCCAACAACTCTTCCTTTATTCTTATGGCCTTTAAATGCATTGCTTCTGCTTCCTGAAATCATGACAAAGTGTTTAAAACTTAAAAGAACCAAAGTGAAAGCGCCATCTAGATAGAAAGCGACCTCTAGATTGAAACCAGTGGCGCCATCTACCTTGTAATTAATTTAAGGCAAAGACTTATTGAAGAAAAGTATATCGTACTTGGTACTTTCTCATGCTTTGGTACAGTCTTCCCAAGTTCCCATAATGTTTAGCAGTTTGAACATTTCGTTCGCCGAAGGCTATTTTTGCGAGATGCAAGGCCGAAAGATGCAGACTTTCGGACTTGATGAGAAGCTCTTGGTCGATCAGTGGCGTAGGCCTTTCGAGCGCAATCTCCTCCAGAACCAAAGCCTGAACTCGTTTCGCACTTGATAACATTAAGTGTTGCTCGGGCAAAAGTTTTTCCATTATCGAAGTCGCTTCGCTTGAGTGATAACTGAATAAAAATTTCAGAAAAATTACTGTTTTGAATATTTTGTTGTAGACTACTAGGATAGGCTGTGTTTAGTCGACGCCGTTAAGAGTTATCTGATATGACTAATCCTGTATGTCTGGTACAAATTTACCTAGCTGCCGAAAGTCAGACAGGTCGTGCTATCTCATAAAATTAACTTTTGTTTGTAAAAAAAAATTAAATATTTAGGATATAACATTTTTACATGTATATTTTTTCGAGTAGGTATCTCTCATATAATTTGAATGTAAATTTTGCTTTTTAGGAAAATTTGTTATTATTCCAATCCCCTTTAAATGAATTACTTAAAAACATTTCAAAATTTCCTCATCCTAATTTAAATTGTAAATTAAGTGTTATTAATTTGTGTAAGGATAATCAATTCCTGACGTAGTTTAATGGTCAAAGTTTGATAACATCTCAAAACATAGTTACCTGGCTTGATCAAATTTTCCAGTACTGTATTCGTGAACGTAAAATGCGTATGCCAAATCTTCATGAGCGATCGCCACGAGGATATTGCACTTGCCAAATATTGCTTGTCGGATTTCTAGTACACGCTGCAATATTAAATTACAAATTAACTTCTTATTTTTCTAACTGCAGACATATAAATACTGCACGTAGAGTAATAAAAAAAATAACTCTGCAATTGCAATTTTTGTAAAGATATGTTTTGACACTTGCTATTCGGCTTATCCTTATACAATGTAAATACTACATCTATAATTATTTTAATTTCAACTTATTTCATTAAGATTTGTTGAGTATTTCGAGCGTGCCAGATGCTATTCAAAACAACTACTATTTGCTTTATTCACAAAAAATAATTAATCGTTCATAAAATGTACAAAAAACAGTTTTAAACATCAGTTTTCAATTACCTTAACAGATAAATTCTTGCCGTCAAAGTTCAGACAAACTTCTTGATACATTTGTGTCCCATAATTGTCAAAATTAAATAATTTAAAATTTAACCCCAGTAGGGTACATTTTTGTTATGTTTCTGTATAAAGAAATATTTATTTGATAATAAAAAGTAAGTTTTTAAGCATGAGTACACAAATTATTTCACACTCGAAATACCTTAAGGAAAGAGTTTCATTATAGAAACCAAAACTGTAACATACTTTATATATAGACACGCTGTCGAGTATGCTATCATAGTTGAGCAAATAAAAGCCATAATCTGTGAGCGCGTCTCCGAATTTCGGATGTTCCGAGCCGAACACTTCGTGTGCAAGATAAACCGCTTGTCTGCTCAGTAGACCGGCTTTTTGAAACTCGCGTTTCAGTACACAAGACTTAGTCGCCTGACGTAAAACGTCGACTATTATTCGAGGCGGAAGTGAAGGCTTTAACTGTTTCAACGCTTCTATGCTCCACCTGAAAAATGTATTAAAAAATTAATCTTTCTCTACAAAGCAAAATATTGCTTTGACTGAAATACCTATAAGACTGATCGTATTCGCTTTTCGCAAAAAACAGAGCACTAAATTCGCAGTAAAGAGCAGCATGATTGATGTCCGTGTGACCAGCTGCTTTGAGTTTTTCTAAAGTTTCTTGAGCTAATTCGTATGTCTCAGCTGCATCGGAAAATGAACTGTATGCAGTTTGTGCATGAAGTAACCTGCAAAAATTTTAAATATTCTTACAGATACTGTTTGACTTTAATTTCAAATGATAAATGATCTTTTTTCTTAGTGCATTGAACGTTTAAAAATGTTTCATGTGCAAATTCTTGTCATATTTTTTTGTATTCTGCTGATTTTGGTGTACCCACTTGCGACAGCAGTCTAATATACGGCGCCAAGTAGGCGGTTCTTCGCTCCCTTGTAAACATATTTCTTTGCAACGTTTGAGAATATTTTGACTATGCACATAGCAGCCGGCATCGCTGAAAAATCCGCCCAGTCTCAGGCCCAAATTTATGAACTGTTCCCATCCTTTTGAACATTCGTCTTTTATATAAAGACTGCACATTTGAAACTTGTAAAATAAATCGTAGCCAATTTTTGGTTCATGATCAAGAAGGGCCTGAAAAATGAAATTATAAATTAGTACGTTATACAAAATGTAATTATAATTATCTTTAATTTTACCAATTACAATATTGCTTTTGACAGAGCTAATGAACTGATAAGAGATTAAACTTGAGCAAATTATTACTAGTGATTTTTGATAACAAAATCACAGATTTATTGAGTAAAAATAAACAAAAATAAAGATGTCGTAATATCTAATAGCATAATGGGTACACTGTCCTCTTTCAGTTATCTTTAATGAGTAAAAGTAAACTGTGAAAAACATTGTCTGTGTGTGTGTGCAACTGAATAATGATTGACGAAAGTTAATACAGATTGAAACTAGTTTAACCGTTTAACTGTACGGCGTCGCCAATCGTTTATAGGTGAGAAATTTTAAGAACACTGTTTCCATTTGAATAGCATTGGAGGGCGGGGCTATCGTTTGAATGTGTGAAATGAGTAGGGATAACCTCGTACAGATAAAGGGTTAATCTAGTTTTCTTTGTAATTGCGCATTAGATTTCGTCAGAAATTAAGTGATGTATATTTTTTGCCAAATTTTGTACATGATTTGTAGGGAAATATGTCCTTTATATATTTGTACAGAGTTTTCTTGTATATTTCAAATCTTAAACTAAGAATAGTAATAAAATAAATGTAATTGACAATATTAATGTCGTGTATATTGCAATACGTCGGGTATTCTTGTTTTTTGTTTTGATCTGGTATCAACATTAAGATTATTATCTTTTGACACAGTTTGTTCTTCAGGTACTCTATGTACTTTATAAGTTCACAAATAATGATAAAATTATTTTTTTACAAAATATCCTATCTTATAAAAAAAAGCAATCTTAATTACTTTACCTGTATTCAAACCTACCTTCATTATAATTTTGTAAAATATTGAATGAATTATACAATATTTTTTCAAATAAGGCCAAAAATCGTAATCTATAATTGTCCATAAATTATATTAATGGCCTGTTTTTCTGAACATATTTTGCATAATTCGTGTAACATTTTACAAGATTAATCCCATTTTAATTCAGTATAAGTACCTGAAAAATTTGCAGCAAGTGTGTGCGTCTTCCAGACACTCTGAGCAGATGATAGAACGTTCTGAGATCGCTTAATTCAACTCCTAGCAGACACAGTCTTTCCTCTTTGTATAACTAAAAGAAAAAAGCTGTTAGAGAAATTGATAAACATGATTTCTAATATTTCATGGATGAAAGTGTTTCGGATATCCTAGATATTTGTAACTTCTTTTTTTTTTGTCTAAAGATAGGAAAACAAGTTTTTTTTTGTTTGGAAATTGATAAAACATTGCGTCAAGAAGATTTTTATTTTTCTGCACAGTAAACTCTCTTTGTGCTGCAATTGTTTTATTAATAGCTTTATTTTCCGCCGATTATGGCTTTATCAAAAGCGGCTTTAACTAAAAGCCACTTTTAAGAAAACTACTTTGTCTCCAAATTTTCAACAATAAATTGATAGTTTTTCTTTGTTAAAAAGTTTTACATTTATTTTTATACATTTCTTTTGAATTTTTGTTTATAATCTTGAATATTATAACTTATCATATTAAAAAAAAGGTTTTCTACCACATATCTTAAAAGCGAACTAAAAAATAATAATTAATCACTGTCTGATAACAGTTTACACGTGTTTGAATTAAATAAACAATTTTTCGATTTTTTTGTTTGTTTGTTGAAATTAATCTACAAGAAATAAAATTTTTCAACTTGAATTTAAAAAAAAAGAAAAGAATTTTCTCATTATTTTCTGTTTATAAAATATAATAATAATAAATATAAAATTAATTTTTTTATAATAATGAATACTTTTTGAATTTAATGTTATACAAATAATTATTATATTTTACTTTACAATTTTATACAAAACTTGTCAGTCGTGGGAACTTTTCCCACACTCTGCAGCATGTAAAAATAAGAAACATCGATTTTTATTATTGTTTTGATTTCTCATAGAAAGTAAACATTTTTTTATATTTCAAAATATCACTTTTTGCTTTAAAACGTTTTCATGTTAATTTGATTGTTATTATGATATTTTCCGTCTCTTTCTTTCTCGTTACAAGTAAATAAAGGATTCTTATTATTGTTTGTATTTGACATTTTGTTTTGCTTTTTTTTGTACCTGATAGTAGAGATCAAAGATGACAACATCGGGCATGTGCTCCAGGTGCTTCCTGAGCGTGAGAAAATGGTTTGTCACGACGGTGACGCTGAGCTGATAAAGACTTGGGAATGGTTGCGGCTGCTTTTCGGCCATCGTTTGGCTAATCACTGTGTGCTCGGAGGCAGCAGCCCGAGAAGTCGTCGGGGAATTAATTGTGCTCGCGCGTCTTGCTGCGTGTGTATTGCACGCGCACACACAATAACAATTGGGGCTTCGGGTTCTTCGTGCAGGTCTTTTCCTTCGGGTGACTAAAGACACCGCGACCACAGCGCCATCTGCAAATTTATCGAGCGATGGTACGTGTGTCCGCGCAATAGAGAGGTCAAACATTCGAAAAAATTTACTTGAATATCAAAAAGAATTACGTAAATATCAAAAAGAGCTATTTAAATATTTGAAGGTCAAAAAAAGACGTGTTGAATTTTGAGGATTTGCTGTCTCACGAAAAAACCGTGACAAATTTTATTTTTTCCCATCTCGAGACGTTGGTTGGAGTAGTGCAGCGAATGTAAACATGCGTCGACCTTTTTCTACGATAATGTGTTTACATTCGCGACATCACACAAACAACAGGAAAAAACACGATTTGTAATGGTTTTTTTGGGAAAAATTGTGGAGACGAAACATTTGAAATGATTCAAAGTTGATTATTAATTTATTTTTCTGTCTCTTAGTGTTATCTAATAAACCTTGTAGTAAGTTGTATATTTGAAATGTAAACACATGTAAAATGTAAATAAGTGTAAAGAATGCAATCAACTTTGTTTCTGGGCCGATGCATTAATAAATATTTATCTTAATATAAGGTAGAAGCACCAGTTATTGACAGATTAAGGAACTTTCGAATTTTTAAGAATCTGTATTACTGTGACAATTCAGTCTTCAACTATATAAATATAATACAAACGACGCAGAATTTAATAAGGAATCGGTATTATATAATTAAAATATATTAAAAAATGATTTAATAATAACTTTATCATTAGTTATAAAAAAATAACGCAAGTACCAGTTACTGACAACAGCTTTGAAAATTGAAAAAAATAATTATATTTGAGGGGATTTTATTATAAGTTATAATTTTTTCAACAATGTGTATACTTTTAAGTTAAACATGTCGATTTTATTATTAAAACATAAAATTAAAAAATCTATACTATTTTGTTAACAAAGAGGATCTCTGACGGAAGATCGGAAAATTGATTTGAAATATATTTTGTTTAGAGCTACATAAACATTTTTTCAATGCTAAAATTTATTATTATTATTATTATTAAATATTGTGTAAGCTATCGTTAATTTTTTTTTTTAATAATTGCACGTTTATTTTTTATAAATAATGATTTTTATGACAAAAATGTATATATTTATTGGATTGGGTTTGTTTTGATATATCAAAAACCGTTATTTTTCAAAGAAAAACAAACAGTTTAAAATGTACGAAATTCAAATTCTAATTTTCAAGTTCTTGTTGTTTTTGGAATGCTTTGACATTTTCAATTGTTTCAAAAACGACAATATCACGGGTTGCAGATTTCTGTCTTTACAAAAGCAAAAAGGTAATTTTTTAACATTGTTTTTTTTTCTGAAAATCTTTTGTGATTTCTAATTTCTTTAAATTACTTTTAAGAACAAAGTAAATTTGATTTGTATTTATTGTAAAAAACAATAACCTCTTGTGTGACATTTCAAAATCAAGATCCAGACAGAAAAAGTCTTGCTGATATTGTCAAGAGTTAATTATGAAAGGATACACTTTCAGGCCATGATTTTCTGGTACAGACGTCACTTTTCTAGACGAAAATCAGCGAAAAAATTAAGGTATGACCTTTTCTTTTTTTCAATAATAAAAAAAAGTTCACAAGAATTGTTTTCAAATAAAATTTAACGACCATAAAATTAATTATATTGTATGAGCATAATGAGTTAAAGAAAAAGTTTTAACAAATGAATTTTTCTCCCAGAATTCAGTATGATGGATGGAATCGAGGACGTTGGAGGATCTAGTGACGTGCAATCAGGGAGAAAGTACACGGGCGATGTCTATCCGGAGGAGTTTACGTGTTCCCTGTACATATCGCGGGCACTAGATCGTCAAGTTCAAGGTCCACAGACATCCGCGAGTGATTATTTGTCTCGATCAAAATTGGAAGAAGCTATTCGTGCCCTGGAACCTATTGGTTCTTGGCAAATATCCACCACATCTTGTGCACTGATAGCGGCATTTGTCGATGAAAAAGATGCCGATAAACTCCTGCAAAAAGCTGATTTTGCGAGAATATTAGACGGTCCTGTCCAAGTAGAGAAATTTGTTTATTATCTTATTTCAACCTAAAATAATTTTGATCTTATGTTTTGTTTCAAGTTCTATGCCTAAAATACCATAGATATTAAGTACCTTTGAGATCTATATATAAAATACCTAGATATTAAGTAGATTTAAGTTCTATACCTGAAATGATTTAGATATTAAGTAGATTTAAGTTATAAACCTAAAATACTTTAGATTTTAAGTAGTAATTTAAGCTATACAATTTAGGTTTACTGGAAATCCAGTCAAAAATGTCCACCATAGTAAACGTATGGATTTTAAAGCAGAGTAATGGAATTTCATAAATAATTATTAAAGAATCAAAATGATCTATTACTTTAGGAAAATTCATGGTATTTTATAAAAAATCTTATAATTTCTTGGGAAATTTTATGAAAATTGATAAATCAATTTTATTGTTGAGTTTTTATTACTCTACTATAAAATTTCTGTTGCCAAAAATTAAGAGCTGTTTTTCTGACTAAATTTCCTTTATTAATAGTCTAAATGCTTAGAAATTAAGATTAAAATATAGCACATAAGTACACAAAACTTGGTTTTTAATTAAACCATTGTAATGATGTTAGGAATTTTCATTGGAAATATGTATACAATATAATTGCAGATAATTTTTTTTTTCTCAGTAATTTTTCAGGGATTTTCGTTCTTTTTTGGGGAAACTCATGACTTCATTGATGATATATAAAATTGAGATCTAAATTTTTTTTCAAATTTTCTACCATCATCATTACTTGACATTTCAATCAGGTCGCCCGGTTTTCCGCAAAAGACTGCCGATACCGTCAAGCTGTTATTCTGCGTGACGTTCCTTGGGCAATTCCAATTCAAGATCTCAGCTCTGCTTTAGCTAAACAAGGAATTACGACTGGAAAAATGGAGCGTATAAGACAAAGTGTTCGCGTTGAGGTAAACAAAAAAATATAAAAACTTTGTATGTAGAGATAATTTGTTTAATACAAAAAAATGTTTATGCTACCCGCATTATTCAAACATAACACAAAGATTCTGCTTTATAAATGTAAAATTACAATGAAATGTTTGCTGGAAATGCAAACACTCATTAACTAAGATACAGAAATGACCTCGTTGGATAATTATTTCAGAGTGAAAAAGTGGAAATTTATTTATTCTGATGATTTATTCAAATAAGTTATACCTTATTATTTGTTTATTAAATAATACAATTTCACTGATGAATATTATTTTAGGACTAGTTTTTGAAATTGGAGAAATTTTTGAATTAATTAATCTAAAAAACATTCCTAAAAAGTCAGAGACTTTAAAAAAAGGTTTATATAGAAAGTAAAATTGAAAAATTAAAATAATAATTAAACACCTGTATTACAAATGACTTTCACAAGAATAATACAAATGGCCTGATAAACAAATTCAAATTTTTTGTATAAAATTTATGCGTGGTATTTATGCGCTGTACATTTGCGTTCTTTGCACTGTTGCGTCACAATCAGGTTTTAATGATTTGTAATAGGCATTTGGTGAAGGTGCGAGCGATTGTGCATACGATCATTTTTTGTATTAACAATGTATCCTTGAATAGCGCGAGAAATCAATTTGTTTGAAATTCGCATTTTAAATTTCCGGATTAATGACCTGAACCAAATAAAATTGTAGCTTTTATTATAAATCATTCAATTTAAAATTTATTTTAGATTTTATTTTATGTTTGAAAAAAAGTATAATAATTTCTCATGACCTGACGCTAAATCAATTATGTGGAAACAGTCAATTAATCATCATCAACCGTTTATCAATTAATGATTCAACTTGATAATACATTGCATATTTGAAATTTTTTTCTCTAAATTCTTTGTTTCAAACTTTATTTTATTTAAAATTTTTTAATTGTTTAAAAAATTGTACTTCCCTAAAATTTAAATAATCAAAAAACCGTTTTTTGCTTTTTCCAAAAATTTAAAAATACAACTAAATAAACTTGATCTATTCATAATAATAAAAAATATGTTATCTCTAGATTTTGGATGCAAGTCAGTACGAACAGCTTCTCCAGCGAGGTTTGGATTTTTTCGGAGCAGTTCGTTTCAGTGCAGTACCAGAACGTTTTTGTCGCGGCACTTTACCATCAGCGACCTCTGCACTAGTGCCCGAAATTTTTGGTTGCAATCAAGTTGAATCTTCGAATGTTCAAGCCGACGATGGAGTCCTGCAGTGTTATCGGTGTCAGGGTTTCTGGCATGTTGCAGCCAACTGCAGACATTTACAAAGATGTGTTCGTTGTGGCGAACCGCATAGTGTGGAATTTTGTCCTAAACCAAGAAGCAATCCTGTTTGTTGCCATTGTTCTGGTCCTCATCATGCAGGTTGAGAAAATGAAAAAAAAATTTTTTTTGAACGATCTTTAGATCATGATCCATAGATCATCAACTATAGATCATTATCTGTGAATTTTTACATAAATTAAACTCTTTATCCTTTCAAATCATAATCGATAAATCAATATAAATCAAGCTCTGTAGATCATAATCCATAGATTATCAACTATGGATCATTATCTGCGGATTTTTACATATATTAAACTATTCATCAAAATAAATAATGATCTATAAATCATTAGGGATCGTACTTCATAGATCATCATAAATCATAATCTATAGATTTTGTATGAATTAGAGACTATTTAACCCTAAAAGCGCCATCTTTTTTTCTTATCAAAAAGCACTGGGTAACAAATGTACCCCAATTTTCAATATCGATTAACAATTGTTTTTTTTGCATAGAAAAAGCAATTTTAATAGACGATAATTTTTCGTTTTTAATGAAGAATGTAATTAAAATATTTGTCTCCTATACGTGCGGTAAAAATGCCCATTTCTCCCATTTTTAAGAGTTGGAGAAACAAGCTTTTTTCCAACTGAAGAAAGCGCGTCTCATTCGCTGAGCGTTGATATTTAGGTGGGAGCAGTGGGAACAGTTAACTCCCACTTAATTAAGTCGTCCGCGTTCGCATTCATTCCCCGCCGAAATTGACTATCGTTCGGAACGTTCAGAAAATTCGGATAATAAAATAATATTTATAAAAATGAATTGTATTAAATTATTTATGCTTTTTGTTCTTTTTAATACCAAATTTTTCCTATTTAATTAATTGTTTTCAACTAATTTTTAATTCGATTTTTATTCAAACAATTTTGTATTTTATTACTTTTGTATTTAGTTTTTTAAAATTAGATTAAAAAGTAAAAAAATATTGAACTATTTTTGATTTTAAACAAATTACATTTTCGTTTATTTTTTAAACATTTATTGCAATACTCATTAGATAATATATTTAATATTAATTTTAAATTTCTTTAAATAAAATTTTTTTACTTTACTTTATGATGCCGAAAAATTGTTCTATATAAAAATGTATATGAAAAAAATCATAACATAGAGAATATAAAAAAAACGCTGGGGTACATATGTTACCCAGTCGATACTTCTAGGGTCAATTTGTAAAATCATGATCTACAAATCAGTATGGATCGAGATTTATAAATCATTATTTTTGTCTATTTTAAGACTTATTTTGAATTTTTTTACAATTCATCTACATTATTCACTGCTTATCGATTCAGCAGACTTTTTTTCGTATCTTCATGTTATAAATTAGCATACAATTTAAATGAATTTCTTTTGACTCATAAATTTCTTATTTGTAGGCTACAAGCAGTGTCCTGTACGACTTCAGCTCGTTAATGCAACGCCCGTCAGTGTCATACTAAGCACAAATCGAACAGCTGCCAAAACTATCAAACCATAAATCTCATCAACAAAATCCCTGATCTGTTGACTCTTTACTTTTTTTCTTCATTTTATATCAGACTTTTTTTTTGGAAAAATTTTACATTCATGAAAGCAAATATATTTTTATACACGACTCTTTTTATACGAAATTTTGATGGGTGAATTAATAAAATCTTGAACGATGAAAAAAATTATTTTCATTGATCTACAAAAAAATGTACAACTTAAATTAAAATTGATGATTCTTTCGTTTTCGTTTCAACTTTTACTTTCAACATTATGTAAAAATCAAAATTTTAATTTGTGTCTTTTTGAAATGACACTGATCTTTTTTGCTGAAAATATGATTAAGAAGCAATTAACTCGGTGCCGGGTTTTTGCTCGAACGTCTTCTCTCGCGAACCGTTCCACTTTCTTCGTCAAAGTGGGTCTCTGTGACAAGCGCAGCCAGACCGATACCGATCGACCAGTCTTTCAACGACCGCCGGCGATGCACTTGACAATCGGGAGTTAATTTGTTTGTTTGTTTAAACTGAAGTGAAAAATTTGCAAAAAAAAATGTTAAGCCCCCCCAAAATGTAACTAAGTTTTTTTTTTGAAAAACATTTTTTACATTAGAAAAGAATTTTCTATTTGTTAATCATTGATTTTTTTATGAAATAGACCTTCGCATGACAAAACAATTTTTTCTGATAAGGTGAACAAATTTCGCAAGCCCTTAGTGAAACGCAAATAAATCTGTAGGTGTTTAATGAAATGTCGTTGGACTAATTGTAAAAGACAAAGTGAAAAAATGTAGACGAAAACGAAGGAATTTAAATTGAGTGAAATACAAATTGAGAAAGCTTGTGAGATGAAAAGTGAATTAGGAAATTTAAATTTTTGTCAAAGTATTCTATGAGGTAAAAATGTATATAAATTTACATTTAAACGAAAAAGTTTATATTTGATTTATAGATCTTTATGATGATTGAAAATTTTTTTTACAAAATTATTGTAAACCAAGATCTATAGATCTTGAAATATTACGATGGATTATAGATTACGATCTATAGATCATTGAAGATTTGTTAATCAAAATAATAATTCTTCATTAACATTTGTTATTTTTTATTCATCTAAATAGGTCATGATCTATAATACATTTTTAAAACTTTTCAAATTGTTTTAAAATTTTCATGAAACTTATTTCTAAATATTAACTACTAGATAACTACACAAAAACAGTATATAAAAGTTAATTAACATTTTATGGTCACCGATTAATAGCTCATAATTTAAAAAGTACTTAATCATTATAATTTTGATAATTATACACAGATTATGAACAAAATTAATAATTACTCTAATAAATAATAATTAATAATATAATTGTTCTTGGTAAATATAACTTTTTGCTTTTAAAAATGACGTCAGCAGATAAGTTTATTGGGAATTTAAAAATATTTCAGATTTCTTGTTATTCTCAAACAGAATAAATTTTAAAAAATTAACATTTTTCTAATTTAAATAGACAGACATGTTCTCCTATAAAAAAGAAAACTTTACAGAGATGACACGACTGAAAGTGAGTTCGACGACCCTGTTGTCGTCACTTTTGCTGATAATAATGTGTCGCTCGTCGCTCCAGTACAAAGTGGTGCCTGATGATGCCCAAGACGATGTCCCCAGACAGCACCTGTTTTTTCACGAACAGACACTAGCTGTCATTGAATTTGATACAGATAACGTCCTGCGCAACTGCAGCGTTATTGAGGCATAGTAAGTGACCTTGAAACAAAATTATAATACAAAATTCTCAAAGATTTGAATCTTGAAATCTCTACATTTTTTTTTTTGCTAAAATTATCTATTTTTGATAATATTATATTTATTATAATATATATTATAATATTATCTATAATATATCGAAAATATATACATATGTATTTATGAGACATATTTATGATATTTTATAAACATATAACACGTTTAAAGCAACATATTTAATTTTTGATTTTTTTGTTATTAAATCAAATAATAATTATTGCTACTTATATAAATGAACTGTTACTAAAATTATGTGACCCTAACTGTTCTCACCGGAAACTTTAATTTAAGAGGGCAGTCGGCTAAAAAAAATTAATTAATATGAATTAATAAATTAAACACATTTATTGACAGTGTTTCTGACAACTGCATTTTTTCAAAATAAATTTTTACAGCTGCAATGTGACAAAGTGAGTTTTAACCTCAAAATCGTGTTTAGCGACCTCGAAAACCCCTAGAAAACATGCACATCTCATTTTTAGTTGCAATATGATGATGCAATGATAAAAAGTATGCTCAACACCTCAAATCCCATGTATTTTTCCATTTAAATTTGGATCGTTTTGAGACACGGGTTAAAATCATTATTATTATTATTATTTTTGTTTGGTGTTTTTAGTGCCAACATTTTTATTTTTTTGGCTTGAAGAATTGATTTAACCCTTGGGAGGCAAAAATAAGGACCACCATAATAGATAAACATGAATTTTATCGATAAAATCAGAAAAGAGGCGTTTTGACGTATCAATGCTTGATTCCCCAAAAAAAATTTATATCCACTTAAAGATCAACAATTGAAGAAGACATTTGGTGCATAATAGAAGAAAAATATTTAAATACATGTATCGAAAACAAGCGTTGAAAAAAAGGCTCCAAAAATGGAAAATACCATTTTTCTCACTTTAATAATATTTTTTTTAGTTTTTGACCAAATTTTCAAATTCTACGATAAACTTCCTACAAGAATCAAATGCGACATTTATATTTTTCAACAGTGAGGGATCGTAATAAGATTAAACGGAAAACATATTATTAAAATCCCAAAAATCAATACAAAATTATTTTTATCGCACTAGGTAGTAAAATGAAAAAAAAACCTAAAAATTTGGATTTAGGCTAATTTTTGCATGAGGAATCTGAAAATGACATCAGTTTTCCAATTAAAAATCCGCATATTGCACGCCATGCTGAGTTGGTATTAAATTACCCAAATGGTAATCCTATGAAGTCTTACGAAAAAATCCGCCAGGCTACGCGGCGGTGGATGTCAGATCCTAATAGTTATATACGAATATTACAATATATAATATTTTATCACATTTTATAGACATAATTAATATTTAAATTTGTTTAAACGATTTGTTTACTTTAAAATGTACAAACGATAAAAACATTTCATATTATTTTTTTTCGTTTTTCTTATTTTTTAAAAATGCTGTTTATAAAGTAAAAGAAATATAAAATGTATAAAATTATTTATTATTTATTCATGTAAAATTGTCAAGATTAAATTAATTGAATTTATTATTGAATAAACAATTTTTCACGAAATATATATGTATATATTTAATACAGAACATATCAATTATATATTATACAAAAATGAATTATTGTTTAGATTTATCATGAGAAACTTCATTTTGCAGTGAAGTTGCACTGTTGTTATTAATTGTATTATGGATTTTTAGCAAGAATGTCTAAGCCAGTTTATCGAGAGATGACAAATTCGTCTTATTATTTCCAGGGGTTTAGATTCCGGATCACCTTCAATGTATAAATAATTTAATTATTGCTAAATAAATGATTTGTTTTAGATTCTCGTAAGATTATATACTTTTTTTAAATGAAGATGACAGAAGATTTACTTACACATGAAGTTGGTCGCATAAGGTCAAATTGCGTAAAATTTTTCAATCTAGAAATTAGTTGAGTAAGTTATTTTAACGAATTATAAGTTGGTAGCCCTATATATAATAAGTAAATTTACCAAAAATATTGAGATAATAATCAGTCTCACTTTTTCGGTGTTTTTGAAAAAAACAAACTCAATAGTTCTCGCCATATTAATGCATTAACTGTTTTTATTTTTAGTAAAAAAGATACTTTTAAAAGTGATTTTAGAACAATTTATTTAATAAAAAAACTTAACCGATACAAAGCTGTAGCATTGGTAGTTCTGGGAAAAAATATTAAAATATTCAAACAAATGAATGATGACATTTATAATCGATAACTTTATTTTTTTCTTGTTTATTTTTAAGTAGAAATCAATGGTTTTCAAAACATAAATCGCAATATCTCAGTCAATTTTCAACGAAATTAAACATTTCTTTTATCACTTTACTCGAAAATCTTTGCCGGTTTGAAATATCAAGATAAAATATTGAATAAATAATGATTTTTTAATAATAATTTAATGTTTATAAGAAACCTCGTTTTTTGACCTTCATATCAAAAAAGTGCGTTACAAATGTTATCATGCAAAATACTTTCAGTGAGAAAGTTGTTAATTAAGGTTCAAAGAAATTTTTTACCAAATTTGAGCTACAAATAATCATATCTGATAAAGTTATGGTGATTTGTTTATACTGTATGTCAAGCACATTGAACGCGCTGGACAATTAAAGCTCTGGAACAGGTTTTTACCTGTCGACGTGAGCGTGATGGTTGCGCCCAGTATAAACAAATCGCCATAACTTTGTCACATATGATTATTTGTAGCTCACATTTTGTCAAAAACTTCTTTGAGCCTTAATCAACAACTTTCTCACTGAAAGTATTTCATACGATAACATTTGTAACACACTTTTTGATATGAAGGTCAAAAACGAGATTTTTTATAAATATTAAATTATTATTAAAAAATCATTATTTATTCAATTTTTTATCTTAATATTTCAAACCGGCAAAAATTTTTGAATAAAGTGATAAAAGAAGTTTTTAATTTCGTTGAAAATTGACTGAGATATTGCGATTTATGTTTCAAAAACCATTGATTTTTGCTTAAAAATAAACAAGAAAAAAATAAAGTTTTTATTTTTTTTCTTGAAAACTATCAGTCGGATTAAAAAACTTTAAATTACAATAAGGTGTATTTTTTCATGCTCTGTAACGTAGTTTTTTTAAATTCAATTTTGTTAACTTTTTTTTATATCAAAATGCGACAATGGACAACATTTTTACACGTTTTCGAGCGCAAGTGCCCTTATTCGTTCCGGGCCTTCAATTTGTTCCATTGGAAGTTTTAGTGTTAGATGTTTGGAAGAAAAACTGAAAATTCGGTTTGAAAAGCATGCACATGAAGCTGTATATTTAAAATAAACAATTCATTATTCAGTGTACATTTATACGTTGATAATTTATTTTTTATGCCATAAATCAATACTCGATTTTTTAGTAAAATTGTGTAATTTTTTATATAAGAATATGAATAAACGAAATATGTGTGCAGAATTATAATACAAGAATATCAATGGACAAATTAACAGGAAAACAGCCTTTAGTTAAAAAATACAATGAAATTTCGCACTACTCCAAATTTAATGGATAAATGGAATAGTAAAGTATACAAAAAATTCTAATTTTAAGAATACCTTTTTTACTTTATTTCAATTCTTAATAAATTTTGTCTAAATCTGCAAGCTTTCGACTATCGTTATAATTACCATAAAAGTAATTGTATTTGCAAACTGCTCGACTGTCAATATAGCAGCTCTTCAAAATTGATACCCATTTCTACATAGCTAAGATCTGCAAGTGTCTAGAAGATGATTTCAAATGCACTATTTCCACTTTGTATGCGTAAACTCGCATCGCATGAAAAGTACTTTTTTCCCTCTCGAATATATAGAATAGCAATCAACCCTTTGCTAAAAATAGTACACCAAACTGTCGTCTATCCGCGTCATAATCTGGTATTACGTCATTATTTAACGCGCGTTGCAGAGGTGTAACGTGCCAGAATATTTGTACATCAAGGTGCTATTAAAGCAGGTGACTATTCCCTTATAGAACACGTTTAAAAAAGATCAGACCCGTTCATTGGTTTTTTCTGTCTGTTGTGCTCGCTGGCGTTATTAGCTGTTTCCATATACGAACGTCACACTACTCTGTGACGTAAATTTTCTACGTCAAGCTTTTATCTGCCTTGATTTGGACATTTTTCAGGTCTCGTTTACAGGTGTTTTGTCAACTGTTTAATTGATTCTGTTGTTGTTTAAAAGAGAGTTTGAAATACCCTTTAGATAAAATTAATGATTGGTTTTACACAACGTAAAAAAGTTCAAAATTTAACCAGAAAAAAGTTTCGTTCTCTTACATTAATGAAATATTGACTATGAAAATACTAAAGAAATGTTGAAATTTTATATCGAGATTCAATTAAATTTTATTACTTCGTAAGCGTATTATTTTTATCGAAAATGTTGTACTCAGTAAATTATTTCTACAAGCGAGCATAGGTTCTATCATAAAAAGTTTTATGTTGTATATATTATAGTGTGTACACTGCAGTTTTAAGGAAACCATCCAATATATCCAGTAGGTATTAACTTTAAATATTTTTTAAACGGCTTTACTTTATGCCAAACGATAATCTTCAAAGCCATAGATGGCCTCTTTTATTGTCGTGAAATAAATTTACGAATTATTAAATTCTCGTTGGTTTTCTACATTATACAAAATAAATTGATAACTCTATTTCGATCATGTATATGCTATATTATAACAACATTTTATTTATTTCGCAAAAG